>JACXGI010001086.1:0-103456 GCA_016801175.1 Esox masquinongy
TATTCTAATTTTATGACCAGCACCTGTATTTCAGTAGAGTCCCAGAGCCTGAAAAAGGCCTTTATAAACCTTTTGAGAGAAATAGCAAATACATTTTTAAAAAAAGGGATTTTCAGGGATTTCTTTTGATTTTGGCATGATGAGGGCCGAAGTCAGACAGATTTATATTGGGTAGGACTAATCCAAATCAGGTTTTGGTGGTTAACCAAAGCATCCGAACAGCTGACTGTTACACTTTTAATAGGTTGAGTTTGGGAAGAGGCAATAACTATTTTTCTGAGCTGATGATTGCACGTTTGATTGCATGTTTCCTTTTCTTTTTTGTAGTGCAAACTGCAAAAATGTAGAATGTGACCATGGTCAAATACCTTAGCAAATACTTTTTCATTGCACTGCATGTTGTTAAAAATGACAACAGTTTATACTGTTAAAAAAAGTAAGAATTTAGGAAACAAATAATTGGTACACACTCGCCCGCCTGCTCACCCACACAGACTGGCTTGCACAAAGCAATCAGCCACAAACAAAGCAATCAGGTGCATTAAAAGTGCAAAGAGACATCGATCAAAGTGGAGAATGGCATTTCTTTGTCTTCCCTCAAGGACCATTTGTGTGGGTGCATCTGTTCAATCTCCTCTCTACAGGTTTCTGGTGCTAAACGGCAGCCATTGTTTCATTCCATTAAAACTAGCTTGGGTCCTGTACTCGTACATGCATTCCCAGACAATGACCTCCTTCAGCCTTTATGTGTTAAGAAGGAATCCAGGTAAAGAAGATACATTTTTTTGTTTCCTATACCATGGCATACATTATCTGACAGTTTATCCAAGATATTCAGTCTTTTATGGCTAATTGTATGACTTGTGCAAGCACTTGCAAATGGAATTTCAAAATGGCCATCAGCGATAGAGCACCATGACACTTGTTTAACTACAGAATTTCTTTAATAAAAACCACTTCAGAACCTAGAGTACACCAAACCACAACCACTGCTCTCTGTCCCCGGCAGGAAGAAAACGTGTGGCGATGGTGCCGATGCACACATCCTGGTCGTTCAAGCCCCAGCACTCAAAGGGGTGGGGGGAGTGGGGCGGCCCTACTTGAGCCTGTTCCTGATGGCTGCAGGACAGTTTTGGGGGCAAAGGTTACGGCCAGGTGGGCAACCAGGGGATGAGCCGATGCGGTAAAATGTCGGCCAGTTCATATAGCTTAACAACAGGTTGGCCTAGACGACAGGATTGGCAGCTGACCTGAAAGGACCAGAGTTTGGTCAAGGCAAAATACCTGCACAGATTCAGGAGGCGGAAGGGACAGGATATTGTTGCTCTTTGATAGCATTCGAGCATCTGCCCATCTACTTGTCCACCAGTCTTGCCTGTAGCTGGATAACTGGAATGCTTGTACGAAGTTCCTAGGACCTAAGTCCACACTAGCAAGTAGGCCAATGACCCGTCTAGATTGGCCTGCAGTGCAGATTAAACCAAATGGTTTACCCCTTTTGAACTGTCGAACTATTCTTCCTGGCAAGTTCCCAGACCTAGTTAGAATGGAGGAATTCATCCTCCGACTGTGGGCAGAGCGGATGGACCTGCAGTCTGGACCACCTCAGCCATGTGCTGATGGATGTTGAAGTTTAAAGCCGAAAATGGGTGACCAGAGCTGGGGGAGCGACATTCACCTGCCCCAATCACAGGTTGTGGGCAGGAGGTCTCAGCACCCTTATCTCCATTCAAGATGCTAAAACATCAGTTGAAACGCAACGTCCTTCTTCAAAGGTAAATGAGAAAATGTTCTGGATGTCGATCAGAACTACAAAAGGGTTTAAAGGAGGAATTTGGCTTCTGATTCAGTAAATTGCATGTCTGCCTAACACTCGTCCCAAACTCCGAACACAAAGCGGGTCGGAACTGGTAGCCGGTTGGCACAGAGAGAACTGAGATTCAACGAGAGACAGAGGCATCTTTTTTTCCATTTTTTTTCTGGGAGTGGAACACGAGGCGGCGACGGGTGAGATGCAGGCAAACAGCTCCAATGGGATCAGCGGGATTGGGGTGGGGGAGGCGGTCTAGAAGCTCATCCCAGTGGAAGAGCAAGGCAGAAGGGCCCTGTGGCGCTGCTCCCAATCTGGCCCTGACCAATGCAGACAGCTGCAGCCCTAACGCAATTAACAGCGGATGACTTAGTACCAGGCGCAAGGCACCCACGGAATGCCGTACACGGAGCGACAATCGCACGGGCAAACACTTTCAATACATCATACCCCTCGCATTGATCGAGAAGCTGTTACATTGATACACATATATTTAGATGAAAGCCACATCTCAACCCAGCAGGAGGTGTTAAAAAAAAAAAGTCCAAAAATGAAATACAAATCCAGCAAACGCAAACACAAAAAAAGAAATAAAAAAAACACAAACCCATCCATTTAATAACTGTTGGTATTTCTGGATAAACGCTTGCTCGTGCCCTCCTTGCACATACGGCTGAATGCGGCTTTTTGTCCACCTCCCTACATTTATGAGTGTATCGAACAGCCTATTCACTGACAAGGTCAGACAAAAGCATGATCTGTAACATAATAAATCGAATGAACGCCTTGTTGAGGCGGCTGTACCTCTGGGGATGTTTTCGATCAAGTGTTTTGCGAGACCAGCTGAATGCAACCTTTGTCGGGAGAATGGGTGAGCTTCTGTTTGTCAGCGGCAAGAGATCTTCAATGCATGTACAGATCTGTTCAGCTGACGTTCTATCCACCGCTGTGCTAGAGATGTGGCTCATTGTTCTTCACTGCTTTTTGATCCTACTGTGTTGGGTTGTACACACAGGTTGGTAGAAATTATCAACAAGTCATCAAGCACGGTCTATGTATGCATGTACGCAGTCTCTCGACTCAAAAAATATTCCTTTCACTCAATAATGACAAGTTGGTCAGGCCTGGAGGCAGTCCCAAACTGTAATCCCACTGCCTTGATGTTTTCCGGTTGGTATGAGCTTCTCCTGTTTAAGGTCAGTGTTTCATTTTTGCCAATCATGGCTTCTGCCATTGTAGATATACAATTCAAAACAAAACACCTTTGGCAAAGTTGTACAGTCTTAGTCTCGGATAGGTCTTTGGCATGATGTCTTACCACACATCCATATAGTTCCATATGGATGTGAGCAAACCTCATCTTTACAGAAGGCTAGACCCTCCCAAGTTGGTCTCTAATGATTTTCTAACCATTTGCACCAGTTTTAGAACACCTAATTAATATTATAGACATTTCATCAGATGTAAAATGTAGAAGTGCACATACTTCATCCGCATAAGAACATGGAAATTCTTTTGATTTGAATTACATCAATGTTCAAAAAGTTGTTTTGATGTCATTTGTTAAACATGGTTACCTTTAACAATTAATGTTTGTTGGAATATTGCTCAGATTTTCAAAAATGTACAAAAAAGAGAACTTTCCAGGGGATGTACTGACTTTTTCACATGACTGTGTGTGTGTGTAGTCTGGGCCATATGGTCAAAATCATTAGGCTTTCCTTTTTTTGTAGTAGACTGTATTTGACCGTTTGCGTTTTTGAATCATGAAAGTGCTAGAAATGTTTAACGGGAAGTGCATGCATAGGCAATACATGAATTCCAAGTGGATTTATTGTGCTCTCTATTCTGACTGTATTTACACTCAACTAAACTACTACCAAAGCAAAGTTTGAATTGAAGAACATTTGTTTAGCATTTTATCAAAATGCCTTAACAGGCAGTATTCGAAAAATCCATGAGTATGTGCACAGCCACCTGACAAGATTATATACTGCCTATCCATCGTGTGTGTAAGCCTGTTTCAATGTGTGTGTTGTGTATCAGTGTGTGTGTTGTGTATCAGTGTGTGTGTGTGTGTGTGTGTGTGTGTGTGTCTGTATTTGTGTGTGTATACATAAGTGTTGCAATCCAATGAGAAACAGCGTTTGTAATGGAATGCTATTGTGATTCAGTACAATGTATAATGCAGCGTTTCCCAACTCCATTCCTCCATTATCCCAACAACAGTCTTTTGTTCGTGCTGGCAAAACATACCCAGTTCAACTCACAGTAGGCTTGCTCATAAGTTGCGAAGTTTAATAAAAAAAAATGTATCTAAGTTAAATACATTACATTTTCAGACGATAACATTATATATCACAGTTGATTCATTTGTTCCTTTAATTGCAATAAAAATATTTGTAAAGATTGCAGGATACTAGATGGCAACTACTTATTTCAGGAGTTAACTAATCGGGTTATACTGTGCTTTTTCTTTAGTAGGCTGTATATTAAGCCAAATACAATAAACTTCAGAACAATACAATTAATACATAATTGTCTTCAGATTACTAAATAATTGTGCATTTAAGTATTCCAAAATGAATTCAACTAACTGCAATGGAATAGAACAGTTCAATTCACAATACTATTCTTCCAATTATAAAAAAGCTTACAAAAATTATAGTTTTGTCATAGGGCTTCTGGTAACTGCCTTTGGCAGCGATGTCTGTTGTAGCTTTTCATTTGACAAAGATATTCCTACTTGTCAACTATGACCCTATAGTGCCCAAAAACATTCTATAACTTTCCCTATACTCATGCATATTTTATTGAGGTGAAAGAGGTTTTATGTTACATTACCCCAACTGTCACCCATCAAAGTTTCGTTGGGGAATAGGGAGTGTTCCTGATCCTCATGCACAGCCCTCTTGATAGGGCACAGGCCTCTTGATAGGGCACAGGCCTCTTGATAGGGCACAGGCCTCTTGATAGGGCACAGGCCTCTTGATAGGGCACAGGCCTCTTGATAGGGCACAGGCCTCTTGATCGGGCACAGGCCTCTTGATCGTGCACAGCGCTCTTGATCGTGCACAGCGCTCTTGATCGTGCACAGCGCTCTTGATTGTGCACAGCGCTCTTGCATTTCCCCACTCACCTTTGCTTACAGAAAGCATGCATACTTGCAGTGCAGAAATTGGTTTACATTGAAACAGTAACAGTAGTATCTCTTTATAGTTATGGTCGCCTGTAGCCAACATTTTTTGCGACAAAGTAGCAAAAAATGTTTTAGATTGATAGCAAAATCCATACTCTAAACATCTGATGACCGGGAACCACTGGTATAGTTTAAAGAGAATGTGTTGCATGTGAACTTCCTAAGGTCTTTTCCAGGGGTGTACACCAAGCTTTTTAATCAGAGAAACCAGACTCCAGCAGGTATTGGCCCTCTAGGCTCCGACAGAGCGTAGGTGGCATGCTTATATTTTGTTTCCAACGTATTAAGTTACACACGCTCCAGAAATGAAATAATAATTGGTTCCTAATTGGAAAAACACCACTGTATGCAAACAAAACGACCACACATAGATGTGTGCCTGGGTCTGGGTACAAGCTAAATATCTCCCTGGCACCAGAAACAGTGTGTGGTGCTGACTCTCCAAACCACTGGGCCTGGCGTTAGTCCGAGTCTGACCCGTCCATCTGCCACATGGGGCTCGGCATTGGGTACATTGACGACCCAGACAGGCTGGAAGAGACCCAGCTGGTCTGGGGCAAACACAAAACCTAGGCTCAATCTGCCTAAAAAAGGGGAAAAAAACACTCAAACATTGTTTCTGTAAATGCCAGCCTTTGACATATAGTATTTTAAAAAAATACTATATCGTTCCAACTACACAGCAGCCACCCCAAAGCAGTTTGTTGGAGTGTGGGACAGGGACAGGCTGTGACATCTGTGTTTTGGTTTGCTGTGTCCTTTAATAACATTCAATAATCAATGAACGCCATTCTTGCAAGATTATGCAATAAATCACGGAAAACCTGAGACACTTGGTGGTTGATGAATGTCCCTGGAGCCAGAGAGTCAGAGGGGTGCATTTCTAATCCTGCTGTAGAATTAATTGCGGCCAGCCGGTCAACCAAAACAAAGATACTGAAAGAGTTGTAAAATCCCAACTCGAGTCAGTAGAAAGACTTGACAAAAAAAGAAAGAATCCAACAACACTGCACATAACTAGGCTGACTGACAATGTCTAAACAGGTAACAATCAGCATTTTTTTTTTAAAGAAACCCACCAGACAATGTACAAATATGAACAATAACCCTGACAGAAATCCCACGAAGAACTGGCATCAACAAATTGCCTTCTTTTTTAGCAACAATAACCTGATAGTCACCTGCATAATTCACAACTAATCACTCACTAGGGTTGTACAACAACATTTGCTGCTTGCTTGTTTATAGAATTTTTTTCCCATGGCAAAACATTAAAACAAAAAAAGGGTGTTGCCAAATTTTGAACTGGTGCCTGCAAGAGACAGACAGAATGACAGACAGACAATGACAGAGAAACAGTGAGAGAGATACAGCCATCCAGCCAGCCAGAGACACAGAAAGAGACGTGACAGAGAGTGAGAAAATCCTAGAAATCCCAGTGATTTAAAAAACATCTTCACATAAGGAACAAAAGGCACAGAACACACTATTCCTACCTAGGTTTACTAATCTCTACAAGTAATTTTCACCTGGCTGTCAATTAACTGAAAAAGAAGGGCTTTTTACACTATCAAAGGCAAATCTAAACTCACAAACCAATTAAAACATGGCTGAAAATTTTCAATTTACTGTTGAACCAATAGCCCAAATTGAAGTAATATGTGGTGTCCACTAAGCAATAAACCTTTTATTTTTTGTCAGGCGAAAAGTCCAGTTAAATCCTAATAATTCTTAAAATACAGAGAAAAAAAAACAAATAACGCATTCAGGGCAGACTTATGCAAATAACCATGAATCATTTATTTCCCAAAGCCATCAAAAGGTAAAACAACAAGCAACCGTCACCACTACTCTAAACACACCACACAGTGGCTGACTATCTGAACACTGTGACTGATAGAAAATGTATTAAAAAGAAACACTGACAATGTAGACTCGGTATGCCAAGCCTGGCAATAGAGTGGGTCTCACAGGCTGGCTGCCCAGAGAACACACTGCTCTCAGGGAGAGGTAGCGGCATTTCTGTTCACACTTGACACATATCAAGACTTAAGAGAATGCTCAGTCACTACATAAAATTCATATCCATGAATTAAAAAAATTAATACAGATTGGGAGAAAAACTGAATGTGTAGTTTTGGCAGCTAGATCAGGCCTGTTGTCATAAACATAACAACATTAGACCTACAGTGGCTTCTAGGGGTGTAATAATGCATCGATATGTATCAATGCACCGATGCCCTGAAAGAACAATTCATTTTAATTGATGCAAAGGTAATTAATTAATTTGTATTGTGGATATGTGGGTTAAATGGTGAAATGCGGTCCGCAGTGTTGCCATGGTCTTTATGTTTGAGGCTTATAAACGATGTTGCGGGTTAAAACATCTTTGTCATGGGTGGCAGATTTCTGTGCCACTTCTAAATTCCACCACGGCCGCCCTGGTAAATGTTTTTTATCAGGCAGCTGAGTGATTGAGCTGTAGGGAGGCTAGGCGGGGACAGAAAGTGTTATGCAAGAACTGTGCAGGTGAAGGATAGACAATGCACACAGCTCAGTGCCCGCTACACCTACTGCCATCAGAATGTAGAATACGAATCCTATAACACATCACTCCTGGCGGACCCACGATAGGAACGCTGATTTCAATGTAGCGATCTAACATTGTATATTTAATGAAAACAAAGAGATTTTAATCAGCTACGAAAGTAGCTGTCACAATCAACCCTAAACCTAACCAGGCCCGGTCCTAGACTGCTTTGGTTGAGGGGGCATTTGGGAAATGTTCGGAGGGCAGGAATTTTTTCTACCCATTATTTAGTATGTGATGTACAATATAGGGCTAATTGTAACTTCCCCCATTCGTTTAAGTCTTGTCTACAGTTTATAACAAATGCATTATTTTACCTTTCATTAAGCCCATCGACAGAAGGAGGAAAATGTTTCAATGATGCCCAATTTCACACTGATCATTTGGGCATCATTTCCTTTTCTAGGCGAAAAGGAAAAGTATATTTTCAGATAATTTAAAGAATTAAAGGATATTTGAACTGTTTTATAACAAATATAATTTTTTTACCGACCTCCATCCCCTCTCTTAGAAAAACAATATTACTATTATTATGTCCAATGCTACACTATCTTAAATTCTTTACATATTTGACAAATAAGACATTAAACCATTTTTTCTTTATGTGATTCTTCTTTAGCCATTCTTAAGCACACTCAAAATTTGCTTTAAAAAATAAGTGTTATGGACAGACAAATCTAGGTTTGAGTAGTTCGGAGTAGTTCACAAAGAAGGACATTCATGAGACGCAGAACAAGCGAAAAGATGCTGGTGGAGTGCTTGACGCCATCTGTCAAGCATGGTGGAGGCAATGTGATGGTCTGGGGGTGTTTTGGCAGTGGTAAAATACAGGGATATAGGGATCTTGAAAAAGGCTATAACTCTATTTTGCAGCGCCATGCAATACCCTGTGGACAGTGCTTGACTGGAGCCAATTTCCTCCAACAGGACAATGACCCAAAGCACAGCCCCAAACTATGCAAGAACACGTAATCATCACAGTATAAAACCAAGTCAATTAAACTTCAGGGATATCAGTCTGTCTGGTTAGGAAGCATAAGCGATTGTGAATCAATGTCTCCAGTTTTGGTGCAAAAGAAAATGACAACAGGTGCACTGGAGAGGCAACAGCGAGACAGCCCCCAAAAAGGGAATGGTTTTGCAGGTGAGGGCCACAGACAACTGCTCTCTCCTTATCCTTCCTGACTGATTCTTCTCTAGTTTTTTGTTCTGCTAGTGTCCTTGTCACTACTGGTAGCATGAGGCAGTACCTGCAGCTCATTCAGTTTGCACAGGTAGTCCAGCTCCTCCAGGATTCTTGCTTTCGCAAGAAGCTTTGCCGTGTCTCCCAGTACAGTCTCAAGAGCATGGAAGAGATACCAGGAGATGGGCCGTTACACAAGGAGAACTGGACAGAGTTGTAGAAGGGCTTCAAAACAGCAGCAGGACCAGTATATGCTCTATTGTGCAAGGTGGAACAGGAGCAGCACTGCCAGAGCCCTACAAAATGACCTCCAGCAGGCTACTGGTGTGCATGTTTCTGATCAAACTGTCAGAAACAGACTCCTTGAGGGTGGCGTGAGGGCCCAACGTCCTCTAGGGGGTCCGGTGCTCACTGCCCAGCACAATGCAGCTCGACTGGCATTCGCCAGAGAACCCCAGAATCGGCAGGTCCACCATTGGCGCCCACCATTGGCATTTTCTTCAGAGATGAGAGCAGGTTCACACTGAGTACATGAGAGACAGAGTCTGGAGACACTGTGGTAAACATTATTATGCCTGTAACATCATCCAGCATGAGCGGTTAGGCGGTGGATCAGTGATGGTTTGGGGAGGCATATCCTTGGAGGGTGGCATGTGCTGGCCAACGGTACACTGATTGCTGTTAGGTACCTGGATAAAATCCTCAGACCCATCGTCAGACCTTACAATGGTGCAGTGGGCTCTGGGTTCCTCCTGGTGCAGGACAATGCTCGGCCTCATGCGGCCAGAATGTGTAGGCAGTTCCTGGATGACGAAGGCATTGATGCCATTGACCACTGGCGTAGCGTGGTGACGCTGGGGATGCAAGCTGTCCTTGCATCCTCCCCGGGCCGAAAAATGACGATGCCGATCCTGGTGTAGAACAACCTCACAGTTGATGTCTGACTAAGATAACCACATAGAACAACACAACATAAAATAAAAATGCAAAAACATTTATTATAGAGGCCAAGCACAGGCCCTACACCCACTGCGGGCCCTGGTGTAGCCGCACCCCCTGCACCCCCAACAGCTATGCCAGTGCCATTGACTGGCCTTCACATTCCCCAGACCTGAATCCAATTGAGAACCTCTGGGACGTTATGTATCGGTGCATCCGACGCTGCCCAGTAGCGCCACAGACTGTCCAGGAGCTCACTGATGCCCTGATCCAGGTCTGGGAGAAGATCCCCCAGGACACCATCCGCCACCTCATTAGGAGCATGCCCAGACATTGTCGGGGGTGCATACAGGCACGTGGGGGCCATACATATTATGAGTTGCCGTGATGAAATTCTTGCATGTTGGAGCAGCCTGTGATTTCAATTGTTTACTATGATTTTCGGTGTGAGTTTGAATCCAGTCCTCAATCAGTTGGTGATATTGGTTTCCACTGACCGTTGTTACGTCATTTTGTTATCAACAAATAAGATTAATTAAAGATTTTGATCTTTAATATATTTTGTTCATCGAGACCCGATGTGTGATGTACGTCTTCCCTTAATTTTTTTGAGAAGTGGATTTAGGGAAGAAGCAGTCAGCTGGTTTTCTGTCTATAATGGAGTGGCCAGCACAGTCACTGGATATCAACCCTATTGAGCTGTTGTGGGAGCAGCTTGACTGTATGGTACGTCAGAAGTACCCATCAAACCAATCCAACTTCTGGGGGGGGGGCTTCAGGAAGCATGGGGTGAAATCTCTTCAGATTACCTCAACAAATTGACAACTAGAATGCCAAAGGTCTGCAAGGCTGTAATTGCTGCAAATGGATGATTCTTTAACAAAAGCAAAGTTTGAAGGACAATTATTATTTAAATTAAAAGTCATTATTTCTGACCTGATCAATGACTATTTCCTATTCATTTTGCTGTATCCTATTTTTCCTATTCAAACTCATTTCATGTAAGTTTTCATGGAAAACAAGGACATTTCTAAGTGACCCCAAACTTTTGAACATTGTATATAGGGCAAGACTTCACAATGTAATCTTTTATAAAGCCAGCTTAGCCCTATGAGTTATATTGACTAATCATATTGCTTTCTATTTCAGTGTATATGTAATCTAACTGGAATTTACTAAATAAAATACAAATTAAATAGCCTAAAAGGTTGCTGCAATTTGAAGGATATTCATCTTCCTGAAGGTCAGCAAGTTGTTTTTCCTTGAAGTAATTATTTTAATACAGGATGTGTTGTACATTACTGGTTAATTCAGAATGTGTTGCCCTTTAACAGAGACCTAATTGAATACACACATTTATTGTAAGGTGTTAAATAGTGCAACTCATAATAAAATGTAAGTGTAGCATATGGCGTGGTATTGAATCGTATCGTACCTCAGCAACATTAGGGGAGATTCCAATACATTGAATCATGGCCCAGTATATAGATACAGGATTGTATCGCTGTCATGCCTAAGGTTTACACCTCTAATGGCTTCAGATAATATTCAGACCCGCTTCACTATCTCCACATTTCATTTTGTTATACAACGGATTACATTATTTCTTCTCTGCCAAAATGTATCAATTTATTTAAATGAAAAACTGAAACACAAATATTCAGACCATTTGCCATAACATTCCAAATTGAAATCAGATGCATCATGTGTCCATTGATCATCCTTGAGATGTCTCTAGAACTTGATTAGTCTCTCTCTGCAGAGATGGGAGAACCTGCCAGAAGGACAACCATCTCTTCAGAACTCCATCATTCACGCCTTTATGGTAAAGTGGCTAGACAGGGAGCATGTCATATCTTTTACAGAGGAGTGTGTTTGCCAACAGCACTAAGACGACACTATTAGAAATATTAGCCCTGAATGCCAAGCTCTAAGTTTGGTGAAAACAAGGTACCACTGATCACATGGCATGATGGAAGCATCATGCTTCCAAGTACCAGGGACTGAGAGCCTGATCAGGATTATGAGGTACACAATGCAGAGAGGTCTTTGAAGATCCAGAATATGAAGGACCTCGGATGTGTGTGTGTGTGTGTGTGTGGGGGGGGGGGTCAAGGACCCGAAGCATTCAGCCAAATCCTTGACAGGTCCAACCTAAGATGGAACCCCTAAATGGAACCCCATTTTATATAAATTGGGACACCTGAGGCCACATTTCCACTGGCGCCAATCAGGTGTTATACCCTGAAGTCCAGACTGTATTCTGTGTCCATTGACACGGACCGGCGCCAGTCGGCCGTGGCTGAGTAGCCTGGCTCTCACTCGGTGCCAAGCCCCAGGCTTTAGGACTTATGGCAGGGCTTGAGGCTTGGCACTTTACACAACGAAAAGAGTGGGAACAACGATGAAGGTGAATACGATGCCATTGACTCAATTGCAGTACAGAGCGATGAGACACCATATTATAAACAAACTGAGCATGGCGTTTTGTAATTTTATTTCACTACCAGAAGAAAATGACGCCTTTTATTTTTTGTAACCAGAAAGGCAAACTGTGTTGATAGTTTACTCTTCTCTCCCCACCTGAGCAGCTCCTTAAGTCCTTGGTACCAAACGTATAGTCGAAGTCGGGTATAGTACCAGTGCAGTTGCGGCTTGAGGCCCTCTCATTCAATCCGACAGCTTGAGAGGATCTACAAGGATAATTGAGAGAAACTGCCTGAATCAAGGTTTGCAAAGCCGGTAGAGGCATACCCACAAAGACTCAAAGCTGTGATTGTTGAGTACTGAACAAATGGTTGGAATACCTTGGTACATTAGATATTTCAGATTTTCATTTTCAATATATTCTCACATCGAAAAACATTCTCGCTTTGGTATTATGGGGAATTGTGTATAGATTGATGGCAACATTATTATAATTGATATATTCAATTATACAATCCCGTCCCCAAAAAGGTTGGGATGCTGTGTAAAATGTAAAGAAAAACAGAATGCAATGATGTGCAAATCATATAAACCCTATATTCAATAGAAAATAGTACCAAAACAACATATCAAATGTTGAAACTGAGATATGTTATTGTTTCTTGAAAAATACATGCTCACTTTAAATTTGATGCCAGCAACACATTTCAAAAAAGCTGGGACAGTGGCACCAAAAGAATTGAAACTGAAATGCAAAACTAAACCTGGTGGAATATCACACAACTGATTAGGTCATTTGGCAACAGGTCAGTAATGTGATTGGGTATAAAAAGATCATTCCAGAGAGGAAGGGCCTGTCAGAAGTGAAGATGTGGAGAGGTTCACCACTCTGTGAAAGACAGCGCAGGCAAATAGTGCAACAATTCGACAATAATGTTTCTCAACATAAAATTGCAAAGAGTTTGGAGATCTCATCATCTATGGTACACAATATCATAAAAAGATTCAGAGAATCTGGAGTAATCTCTGTACGCAAGGGACAAAGATGTAAACCAATATTGGATGGCCGTGATCTGCAGGCCCTCAGATGGCAATGCATTAAAAACAGACACGATTCTGTAGTGGTCACTGCATGGGCTCAGGAACACTTCCAAAAACCATTGTCTGTACATTGCAGCATCCACAAATGCAAGTTAAACTCTACCATGCAAAGAAGAAACCATACATAAACAACGTTCAGAAATGCCAATGCCTTCTCTGGGCCCAAACTCATTTAAGATGGACTGAGGTGAAGTGGAAAACTGTCCTGTGGTCTGACAAATCCAAATTTGAAATTATTTTTGGGAATCATGGACCCCACATCCTCCAGGCTAAAGAGGAGAGGGACCATCCGGCTCATCATCAGCACAAAAGCCAGCATCCGTGATGGTATCGGGTGCATTAGAGCACATGGTATGGGTGACTTGCTCTTCTATGAAGACACCATAAATGCTGAACAATATATACAGGTTTTGGAGCAACATATGCTGCCATCTAGACAATGTCTTTTTCAGGGAAGGCCTTGCCAAACCATTCTTTTCAGGGAAGGACAATGACAAACCACATTCTCCAAGTATCACAAACAACATGGCTCTGTAGTAAGAGTCAGGGTGCTAAACTGGCCTGCCTGCCCTCTATTGAAAACATTTGCCACATTATAAAATGACAAATACAGCAAAGGAGACCCTGAACTGTTGAGCAGCTGCAATCCTATATCAAGTAAGAATGGGACAACATTCCACTTTCAAAACTACAGCAATTGGTCTCCTCAGCTCACAAACGCTTACAGTGCTGTTAAAGAAGAGGTGATGCAACACAGTGGTAAACATGCCCCGGTCACAATTTTTTTGACACCTGTTGCTGGCATCAAATTCAAAATGGGCATGTATTTTTCCAAAAACAATAAACATTTCTCAGTTTCAACATTTGATATGTTGTCTTGGTACTATTTCCAATGAAATACAGGGATAACTGATTTGCACATCATTACATTCTATTTTGTGCATTTTACGCAGCATACAACCTTTTTGGAAACGGTGTTTTAAATAAAGTCTATAACAACAAAATGTAGAGAAAGTGAGGGGGTCTGAATGCTTTCCAAATCCACTATATATCCCATTCACTTTAGATTTGCCATGACTACACAATTTTTGTCATTATTTAATTTAATTGTATACTTTGACAATATAAGTAACCTACCTTTTCTTGTCAAAATAGTATATTGAGTTTAACTGACAGACCAAGTGAGACTGACAGAGTTTGATAGAGACAGAAAACAGGTCAGGGCCGGCAACATGCCACTCTGAGCTGAGGGAAATCCGGCAATAGCAACAAGGGCACGCACACCCTAACCATCCTGAAGGCCAACGTGCCGGAGGACATATCATGAACTCCACTGAGGAAATGTTTGTGTGGAGGGTCGACTCTGGGTTGGAAAAAGGTTGAGATGTGTATGTATAGGCTGAAGTGCGGAGTGAGGTAGGGCATGTTATGAGATGTAATTTGTTGGTGTATGTGTGTCAGTGTGCTGTGCCTGTGTGCGCATCCAGCTGGTTGAAGTTTTCATTCTGAGCTAATACGGTACCAGGTAAGGGAATGCAGAGCACAACCATTCCTTTTTTGTATCCTTGTGGAGACCAGAAGCAATACCCTATTTGTCCTTAACCCTTACGATCACCTAACCATACCCTCAATAATCAAACCTTTTTGCCCAAACCTAAGTTGACCCTAATGCCAAAACCTAAAACTTACCCCAAGATGTACCCTAAACCTAACCCTCAATCCTGAAACAGCCTTTCTCCTAGGACCAAATTGTCAGGTTTTATCATCTTTGTGGGACACCTGGTCCTACACATGTGTAGAAAAAAAATCACACACCCACAACTGGCTAAAAAAGGCACGTAGGCACACGTCACAGCTACACTGGGAACCCAGCCGGCAGTCAGACAGCGCACTCCAGCAACCCAAATGTGTCCCTGCCCCCAGACCCATCCCAACCTAATCCAACAGCCCCCACACACACCGGCACCACAGCCGGACCCAACCAGCCGATCAACGCGTTCAAACAACAACACCTAACCGACCGTTCAACCACACGTTCAGAGCGGGACCTAACCGAGCATTCAGCATGTTCAAAAGGGGACCATCCTTTATTAGCGCTGCACCATGCATCAGGAAGGGGTGTGTTGCCCAGGTCGCCAGTCGGTTGGCCCTGCACAGGTGGTGTTGAAAGACAACAGGGACACGCTGCGGCGTTTCCACTGCAGCTGGAAGCAGAGCGCATCCAAGGCATTTTCAGAGCAGTCAAGGTCCAGGGTGTTGAGTGGGTCGGTGTAAATGGGTTGCGCAGCGCCCGGGGGGGCGGACTGTACACCGTCCAGACCAGGTGTTGGCAGGGTGGAGCAGGTTGAGACCACCTCTTCTCTGAAGTGGTCGTCATGGCAGCTTGAGTACGAGGCGGGTGAAAGCTGTGGCCCCAGCTTATTTCTGTTACCACGGTGATGGAGACGCGCCAGAACGGTTGGGCCCACTGACCTCCGGCCTTGGGAGCAAGGCAGCTTGTCTCCACATGAGGTTACGTGTCTGACATTGATGCCTCGCAGATGCAATTAACCCCACCGAAACATTTCTATGGTGTAGCACAGTGGCGAAAGTGAGGACGGATTTAAGTAAACTAAACATATCCGTGGCCTAGCGAGGTTTGGCAATCTAAAACGCTGCCTCCGGTGCACATGCGTTGCTGCAGCAGGGGTTTGAACCTGACACACTGCCCTTTCATCAAAGTGTCTCAACTCGTTCCAGGCAAATAAGGCATTAACATCCCTGAAAAACGTACATCTCTTAAAAATATATACACGATCAGCCATAACATTATGACCACTGACAGGTGAAGTGAATAACACCGATAATCTCGTTATCATGGCACCTGTCAGTGGGTGGGATATATTGGGATATATTAGGCAGCAAGTGGAAATTCTGTCCTCAAAGTTGATGTGTTAGAAGCAGGAAAAATGGGCAAGTGTAAGGATCTGAGCGACTTTGACAAGGGCCAAATTGTGATGGCTAGACGACTGGGTCAGAGCATCTCCAAAACTTGTGGGGTGTTCCCGGTCTGCAGTGGTCAGTACCTATCAAAAGTGGTCCAAGGAAGGAAAAGCGAAAAACCTGCAACAGGGTCATGGGCAGCCATGGCTCATTGATGCACGTGGGGAGCGAAGGCTGGCCCGTGTGGTCCGATCCAACAGATGAGCTACTGTAGCTCAAATTGCTGAAAAAGTTAATGCTGGTACTGATAGAAAGTTGTCAGAACACAGTGCATCGCAGTTTGTTGCGTATGGGGCTGCGTAGCTGCAGACCAGTCAAGGTGCCCATGCTGACCCCTGTCACTACCGAAAGCGCCTACAATGGGCACGTGAGCATCAGAACTGGACCATGAAGCAACGTTTTCCATTTACATCACGTGGATGGCCAGGTGCGTGTGCGTCGCTTACCTGTAGAACACATGGCAACAGGATGCACTATGGGAAGGAGGCAAGCCGGCCGAGGCAGTGTGATGCTTTGGACAATGTTCTGCTGGGAAACCTTGGGTCCTGCCATTCATCTGGATGTTACTTTGACATGTACCACCTACCTAAGTATTGTACCACAACTTGTACATACATTATACTTAATACCAGTACATTTTCTGTAAATTTGTGAATTTTCCACTGCACATTTAGAATTGCCATATGTAATGCATTTGCATTAATTGCACATCTATACATTCCACTTGTATATACACATACAGTACTTAATACTTGTAAATTTCTCTGCACTCCTCTATTTGCACTTCTGGTTAGACACAAACTGCATTTCGTTGTACTGTACTTGTACTGTAATTTGAATCATCAGAAACTCTGAGCAGAAGTGGAGACACATGACGTCTTACTTCTCTGGAGTATATATATTAGGTGACACACATCTAAAACTCCCTAAGCCACCTACTAACATTAGGAAGGTAAGAGTACACACAAATGAATTGAAACAAAAGGTGAACTTAAATTAAACCCTAAAAAAATTAGACAATGGCTACTAAAACATTGTTACAAGCCTGGAAACACTCATTTGCACACTAATTAAGAAGTTTAAATCAAGTGAAGCTTTGATGAATTTATGACCTTTAGAAAACTCCAGGTGCTGATGTTTAAATTGATGAGAGTAGGCATTCTTCTAGCAAGATGTTGATAGATTTTCTTGTCAATTCCCAGACCAAATTATGACAACTTTAGTCAACCTTTTTTGCAGCTCTGTACTGCCTCCAAAGACACAATCTACAGGGAACCACTCATCTATTCTTTACAGTAAAATCTTTAAATGTGGACCAGTTTAGGAAGCATTTGGAAGACCCCACCTATGCCTATCCAACAGTCTATAATATATAATTCCCTGCAATATCAACACAAATGCTGTGTGAGATTAAAAGCAAAGTGCAAATGCTGAATAAAGACTCTTACTTCTGGCAGAGCTGGTTGAAGAGGATCTTAGGGTTGACAGGGCCTTTCCCCAACTCCTTCATGCTGTGAAGGAAGAGGAACATGGCTGAAGTCAGGGGCTCTGGGCTGGGCAGGGTCACAGTCAAAGGCCCCTAATAGACAAAACACAGAAACAAAGACAGACAGAGAAAGAGCAAGACAGAGAGAAAATTAGTATCCATTTTTCAGATGATCGGAGGATGGGGTCACAACATGTTATCAACTGAGGTGTTAGTTTCTGTTGACTTCTATGCTAATAAGTCAGAGAAGCAACCAAGTAGGCAGTAGCATGTGTCTCGCTGGATCATGTGTTAAGAGTGCTCACCGCAAAATCCTCCAAATATTATGGTTCTCACTGACATGACTTCCCCTTTTGGAGATTAACAAGAAAACATTCTAACTTAACTCTTCCACATTTAGCGAATTGGTGAATTGGACAGTGCCAAAGAGTTCCATAAGAAATGTTTTTCTTTGCATCAAGACCAGTGTATGGGGTATTAGGTTCCAGATGTTTTGTGAACCCTTACTACGTCAGACACAGACTGTGGTGATAGACTAAAAACATTCTTGAACTTTTAAAAGCGGACTAGGTTGGAACGTACCACGTTTGACTCAGAAGGGGGGACAATCTTTAGCTTGTGGCCCTTCTCCTTTACATCCTGTATCAGATCGTTCAGCATGTGAGTCTGGGACAGATTCTGATGGACAAAAAAAAACAAACAAACAAGAATCCTTCATAATCAAGTCAAAATATTCTATATTCACATTGTCTTGCACTTCTTAATTTTACATCCTCTGTAATTCACAAAAATGTTTATAAAACCTACAGAAATATTACAAAAGAAAAAAGATATAAACACAATGCATTGAAGTTCAAGGGTTGAAATATCCTTGTGAAATATTTTTCTGAGGATTCTGGAGGGGGAATAAAATCTGAGAAACTGGCAGGTGTAAGCCTCAATGCCATAATACAAAAAAAAACATTTGCCAATGAAACTATGATCTGTGACAAAAAATACACAGAAAGAAAAAAAATAGGTGAATGGAAAGCCCAGCGCCACCATTGTCCCATTACATTATGGTAGCATGTCACTCTTTTCAAACACATTTGTTTTGTCAAATCCTGGCAGTGAACACAGTTGCTATGGAAAAGACACAATGGATTCTGCAGTGTGAGCATAGAATCAACCCCCCACCTTACAATCACCAGCAAGACTGCAATTATGGAGGAGACAATACAAATGGAAATAGCTCCAAGAGAGCTCCAAAATCAGGTAAAGAAAGCATGTTCAGTCTAGTGACAAGACAGCTCCAGAAGGTGATTAACAAAATGTGGAACACAGGTAGTGAATGTCATTTTCCAATTCCAAAAAACATCATGTGTTCCAAACCTGACTACTATTCTTTAGTAGACAGATGAGTCACATATATAGTATGAAGTCTCTCTGGAAAGGAGCGTCTGCAAAATGACTTAAATGTAAATGTACAGTAGGCATATACTATATTTTTCACTGTCTCTGCGGAACCAGTCCTAGTATCTGGGCAAATCCAGCATAATGGATGTGACATTTTCACACAAAACCTAAAAGAAACTGCCTTACAGAAATTACTTAAAGGAAAAATGAACATTTTAATTAATATATTTGTAGAACTCTACAGAGAAAGGGTAAATACAAAATTAATCCCACTTCGTTGTTATTTGTGGCGTAGATCAGCCATGAGCGAGTAGACATCTAGGCCTACCTAAACCATAATTTAGCATAATTTCAACTTGTTTTTTTTTTTCATGGGTGCACACCTGCACCTGCACACACCTGCTAACACAGACCTGCAATCACAACCATCACAGACAAGTCTAACCACTGCACCATGGTCCGCAGTAGGAACCGGGACCAACAACCCAGGACAAACACCAGGATGTGAATCGGTGGAATGCCAGGACCAAGGGGGACACAAATACCCACAAACAAATGTGTACCTTAGTTCCCTCGGCCATCACAGGCCTACAGAGCAGTGGTCCTCCACATCAATATGCCTCATCACATTCATTGTCTTCTCTATTCACTGTATTCTTTACTCATCACACTGCACTTGTGAGTGTGCATACCTTCAGTTAGGTCCGGAACCAACTGGACACTGACAAAAGTTTTGTTATTTTGGCGTTCAAATCGGGACAAGAAGGGTTACTTAAGTACCAACAGGCAGCCAACAGTAGCAGTTATATTTTTTCCGGACCGCGTAAGCAGAGCCGGGCCTAGAAGAGTGACTGCTTCTTACTGACTGAGTGAGTGCCTGACTGAGTTCCCCTTGTTAAATAGCGTAGTGATTAGAGACGCGGAGTACGGAACAACAGGTCCCGTGTTCGACTCCCGTCACCGTCAAAACACATTATGCCTTAGGATTTGTTCAGGACAGACAAAAACATTGCTGGCTACAACCTTCAGTAGCTATGTTATAGGAAGCCTAAAATAAAACTGTTTACTGTTATACTGCGACTATTTCTGGTGGATTTTCGACATCCCTTCGTGGACATTTTTTAATTTAACATGAAACCAACCAAAATAATTTTTCTCACTCATGGGCAAAATAAAAACACAAGTTATAATGAGCACTATGCTAGCAGGCAAAGTATTTCTGTGGTGCTGCCATTTAAAACAAATAACTCAATGCTAAATAAACACGGCACATTTAACAACACAGAGCTAACTTATAAAACTGACCTGAGTCACCAATAATTTCCACAATTCTCCAATCCTTATGGCGCTTATCCCCTGCTATAGTTTCACATGCGCCGTTGCAATACAACGATGGACCTATAAGGAAGACCGTCTCTTGTTTATCAAAGACTACTTCCATTGGATAAACACCTCGTGTTAGCCGGATTCATTTGCAAAATATTGACCATGGCCCAACTTCTTGATGCACCGAAAAAACTCAAATGGCCACGCTGCCTTCCCAAGATGCTTTGCGCAACCGTCAACACCGCCTTGCCACTGTTCATAGAAATTGAATTGTATCCGTCCGAGGCAGCGGGCGCAACGGACCAGAGAACATCCACCGTCACGTGTGAAAAGGTTAAAGGAACCAAAAGTAATTGGACAATTGACTCAAAAGATGTTTGTTTCGTGTGGGCTATTCCTTCAATTAAGCAGGTAAAAGGTCTGGAGTTGATTCCAGGTGTGGAATTCGCATTTAGAAGCTGTCGCTGAGATCCCACAACATGCGGTCAAAGGAGCTCTCAATGCAAGTGAAACAGGCCATCCTTAGGCTGCAAAAAAGTCCATCAGAGAGATATAGCAGGAACATTAGGAGTGGCCAAATCAACAGTTTGGTACATTCTGAGACAAAAGAACGCACTGGTGAGCTCTGCAACACAAAAAGGTGTGGACATCCATGGACGACAACAGTGGTGGATGATCGTTTGATCCTTTCCATGGTCAAGAAAACCCCTTCACAACATCCAGCAAAGTGAAGAACACTCTCCATGAGGAAGGTACATCATTATCCATTATCCAAGTCTAGCATAAAGAGAACACTTCACAAGAGCAAATACACACAAGGTGCAAACCATTCAAAAGCCTCAAGATTAGAACAGCCAGATAAGACTTTGCCAAAAAACATCTAAAAAAGCCAGCCCAGTTCAGGAACAGCATTCTTTGGATAGATGAAACTAAGATCAACCAGTACCAGAATGATGGGAAGAAAAAAGTATGGAGCAGGCTTGGAATGGCACATAGCCCGAAGCATACCACATCATCTGTAAAACACGGTGGAGGCAGTGGGATAGCATGGCCATGCATGGCTTCCAATGGCACTGGGTAAAAACATTTGGGGAAATCTTTTTATTTCCTCAAATGGGAATGGAATTGTATATAAAACAACTATTGATGTGTCTCTGAGAGCCTTTCAGTTTAAATTGTTGTACAGAATTCTGGCCACCAAAAAAATGCTTAGATTATGGGGAACTGAGCAGACGCCCGTGTGCAGGATGAAACAGAAACAATAGACTAGGGGTGGGACGATATGAGAATTTCATGCCACAATTATCCTGGCGAAAATTATCCCGATTTACGATTTTATCCCGATTAATAACAATCCCAATAACTCTGGTTTCTAGCTTAAAACGGCTGATCAGATATTCTTCCATTACATAAATATTGTTCTTGTGCTTTTAAAAAGCCATTACAATAAAATAATATCCAAGGTTTTTAATAATTAACTAATATTATAATAACATGTAAATCTCTAAATGTATATGGTTGCCAGCTTCATTGACCATACATTGCGCAGGATGTTTAGTGGCATTTAGAATTGCCATTTGTACTGCATTTTCCTTCATTGGACATCTATACATTGCACATCTGTATGTCACATCTGTAACATACATTATACTTAATACAAGTACACTTTCTGCCCTCCTCTATTTGCACTTCTTGTTAGATGCTAACTGCATTTCGTTGTACTGTACTTGTTAAATGACAAAGTTGAATCTAATCTAAAAAATAAAATAAAAATTCAGATATGCGCTCCACCAATTATATAAAACAAAATGATGCTGATCGACAATGTTATTTAGGCCCGCGAAAATGATATTCTATTGTCTTCTCTTGTCATTTTCAGTAGGAAAGCGTTAACAATTAGCCTACAGTATAAACAAAATTATAATTAGAAACAGATATAGGTCTATGTATAATAATGTATATCCTATTAATATTTTCTACAATTTGCAGTTTGTTAACAGGTTTTTTCTGCATGCATCTCTCATAGCTGCATGTCCTCTAGGATAAATATCATAGGTTTGTTTGAGCTCAACATTGTTTCAACAGCTTATTTTCCGCGGTAATGGAATGGACAGGTATTTGCATATAGCGGGAAATGGAGACGTGACCTGAATCTTTTTTTGTAAGCTACGGTAAGTGTAGTGGTTAGACTAGCCTACTGTTGTAATGGAATTGGAAAACTAGTTTATTCTGTGTGTCATTCTCCATCGTAATGGATAGCCTAAAACACTGTTGACTTTGTGTGTGAGGTGATAATAATATAGAAGCACCATAACTCTTGAGGGACGTTCATTTTAATTAGCCTACTATCAGACACCCCACACACACCTTTATAGCCTGCACATGTACACAGGCCAGGTAGGCCTAATTCGTGCTCAAGCTACTATTCAACAAATAAATGAAAACGCACACATTAGAGGGCGAGCGAGATACGTTTATAATACACACTCTTCTTGGCTCCACATTTTAAAATAGGAATGTCTTTATGAAAATACTAAACTGTAGATCGTGAGAAACCTGAGACTGGCCCAGCTATAATATAAAATGCAGGTGCAACATCAATGGCCACTGCCAGACAGGTTAAAACAATTTAGCAGACTTAATGCAGCCTTTTTATCTTTCGGACACATTTCTGTCTGGTATCATTTTATCCGACAAAAATTAAGATCTGATTATCCCTCATCCCTGGCATATTTCGGATTGGATATTGCCGACTTTAGATATCAGTCAGACTGGGTATTGATTTTACAACAAATCAGCCGGATGTTTTTTGTATTGGATAAAAATGTCACGGATACAGTTCGGCAGGCATATATATTCCGTGATCCCACGAAGACCTCGACCTTAGGACACTTCCTAGGCGGACAGTGAAGCACATTCAAGTGGCTCTAAGACGTTTATTCATGCGCATCCTCCGGGAAGAGTCCAATAATAGGCTGATAAAAATAATGGGTCTTTTTGCAATTGAAGATTGCATTCTTGCAAAGGAGAGTTTGGAGAAAGTTTTTTTTTTAGTAAAATCTATACAATAGAATTGGTGAGATATGCGCTCCACCAGTTAAATAAAACAAGTAGTCAGGAAAACTTTGGTGACTGGCAAGAACTTTTTCAAGTCACTCCTCTTGCAGATCAGAGGTGAAAATAGATTTCATTTCTTACCAGTACTGACGTGTGTGCATGAACTTCTGTGTGCATTTTATGAGCCTTATTAGCTAACGATAGGCCAATTTGATGTGTCGATGCTTCAAAATAACTTTATAATTCATTATAACTGCTCCCGGTTATGTTGTGTGCATCATGTATTGTGCAGATCATGTACATAGTCAATGTTATTTTGGCCAGCGCAAATTATATTCTATTTGTCTTCTCCTGTCACTTTCACTAGGAAAGCCTTAAAAATTAGCCTACAATATAAAGGAAATTATAATTAGAAAATCGATAGAGATGTGTATAATGTATATCCTATTATATTTTCTACAATTTGCAGTTTGTTAAGTTTTTTTCTGCATGCATCGTAGCTGCATGTCTTCTAGGATATCATTGGTTTGTTTGAGCTCAACATTGTTTCAACTGCTTATTTTCCGTGGTAATGGAATGGACAGGTATTTGCATATAGCGGGAAGTGGAGACGTGATCAGAAGCTTTTTTTTTCGTTGACTGCAAAGTGTAGTGGTTAGACTAGTACAGTTGTAAAGGAATTGGATAACTTGTTTATTCTTTATATCATTACAATACAATCCCAACTCATAATGACATTTAAGAATTTAATTTAGATTTTTATTGTAATTGACAATATTCTTCTATTTAAGCTAGCAGAGCCATTCGGCTTCATTGACCATACATTGCAGAGCATGTGTTGTGGCGTAGTACAACGTGAGATGAGATGTGCGCTCTACTTGTAAAATAAAACAAGCAGTCAGGGAAACCTCAGCGATTGGCAGAATTTTTTTTTTTGAGGATTATCCCGATTTACGATTATCCCGATTATGGAATGTCTCCACGATTTCATAATTGTGACTATTTTCCATTGCGATTAGTACTAAATCATCTATCGTCCCATCCCTACAATAGACCATCTATTTTGGTACTGTCCTATAGTGGCACAATTCTGGATTTAAGTTCAAGATTGGTTATTGTGTCACAGAGTCTCCCTGGAAGTTAATTTACAGAGAGTCATACTGGGTTACCTGAGAGGCAACACTCAATCTATTGAAAACATGATTCTTCTCCTTGGTAAAACATTCATTTTCAAGACCGCATCGGTGGACGCCTTGAGCCTTGATTCAAATATGTTGTAAAGAATCATAGTAAGACCGAGAAATACAGCTCTGGAAAAAGATTGAAACCACTGCAAAATTATCAGTTTCTCTGGTTTTACTATTCATAGGTATGCGTTTGAGTAAAATGAACATTTTTGTTTTATTCTATAAACTACTGACAACATTACTCCCAAATTCCAAATCAAAATATTGTCATTTAGAGTATTTATTTGTAGAAAATAACAACTGGTCAAAATAACCAAAAAAAGATGCATTGTTTTCAGACCTCAAATAATGCAAAGAAAACAAATTCATATTCATTTTTCAACAACAAAATACTAATGTTTTAATTTAGGAAGAGTTCAGAAACCAATATTTGGTGGAAAAACCCTGATTTTTAATCACAACTTTCATGCATCTTGGCATGCTCTCCACCAGTCTGTAACATTGCTGTTGGGTGACTTTATGCCACTCCTGGCACAAAAATCCAAGTAGCTCAGCTTTGTTTGATGGCTTGTGACCATCCATCTTCCTCTTGATCAAATTCCAGAGGTTTTCAATGGGGCTCAGGTCTGGAGATTGGGCTGGCCATGACAGGGTCTTAATCTGGTGGTCCTCCATCCACACTGTGATTGACCTGGCTGTGTGGCATGGAGTATTGTCCTGCTGGAAAAAACAATTCTCAGAGTTGGGGAACATTGTCAGAGCAGAAGGAAGCAGGCGTTCTTCCAAGATAACCTTGTACTTGGCTTGATTCATGCGTCCTTCACAAAGACAAATCTGCCCGATTCCAGCCTTGCTGAAACAGACACTGGAATGGAATGGCTGCCATACATGTAGAGATGCTGATTTTTGAAAAATTAGAAGTGGTCTCTTAATTTTTTCCAGAGCTGTATATTGTTGCTGGTAATGAAAAAAAGTTAGTCTACTGGGAAAGATGGTTGCCTCTTTGGAATGTACAGGGATGGAACTAATTAAATTACTACAATAAAATTAGTGTGTGTATAAATAAGTGTGTGTAGATGTATGTATGTTTGAATTTGTGAATAGAAATTATGGATTAATTCCGCTGGTAATCTCGGGAAGATAAATCCTTTCATTATACAAGTTTGTCTGAACATGCAACATGTTTTCTTGTTGCACACCAAGCTTTTGTAGTCTGGTGGCAGTTTTGGCTCATGCTCTGGGGGACTTCGAACGCTGCGGCATGTGGGTGGTGCACCTTTTTTTATTGTAACACATGACAAAACTGCTGTGTGCTACGGGCTGCTCAAGAAGTACTCGTGACATATATTACATCCTCCAGTCCTCCCCGATATGTGACCTGAAGTGTGGCCAGTGAAGAGGGCTGGTTAGCCAATGACGAGTAAGATCTCAACCGTGATATCGGGACAACCTAAGACAGGCACAGTCGTGCATCTGGCCACAATCCACAATATACATACCCGAGGTACATGCTGTATGTAACCCAGAAACAGGATCTGTGCTGAACAAATAGTACAATAACTAGACCAAGAACATGTGGTGCTTTCCAGGTCCGGGGAGGTTGTCGAGTGTCACTCAGATGAATGCACTGAATTCCCACTGCACACCTTGCTACAGTCTCACTCAAGACTGGTGCACCAACCCACATGCTGATTGTTTTTTTGTGGCTTTCCTGGAGTGTGGGCCCTCACATCTCCCGGATATAAATGCAAGGGACGACGCACCACTTTCATAGTATTGTTTGTCTTTCTGCATTTTGTTTTTTTTGTATGAGTTTGTGTGATTGAGTGTGAAATTATGCATTAGAAAAAAGAAAAAAAAGGGAAAAAAGAGGGGGTTCAGAAATGATGCTAAAAATGACAGTATTCACCAATGACTTGACTGACATTAATGACTGATCTGCACATAAAAAAGGCACTGGGTCACTAGTGTTTATTGATGATGTGACAGAAGACAGAAACAGCTGGATTAATTCTGAAGTGTATAGGGATATATTGTCTGCTCAGATTCAGCCAAATTCATGGAAGTTGATTGGACAGCACTTCACTTTACAGATGGACAATGACCGAAAACATACTGCGAAAGCAACCCAGGAGTTTTTTAAGGCAAAGAAGTTGAATATTCTGCAATGGCCAAGTCAATCACCTGATCTCAACCCAATCGAGCATGCATTTCACTTGCTGAAGACAAAGGCAGAAAGACCCACAAACAAACAACAACTGAAGACAGTTGCAGTAATGGCCTGGCAAAGCAACACAAAGGAGGAAACCCAGCGTTTGTTGATGTCCATGCGTTCCAGACTTCAAGCAGTCATTGCCTACAAAGGATTCTCGAGAAAGTATTAAAAATGAACATTTTATTTATGATTGTGTTAATTTGTCCAATTACATTTGATTCCCTGAAATAAAGGGACTGTGTAGGAAAATGGTTGCAATTCCTAAACGTTTCCTATGATATTTTTGTTCAACCCCTTGAGTTAAAGATGAAAGTCTGCACTTCAATTGCATCTCGGTTTTTTCATTTCAAATTCATTGTGGTGGCGTACAGTGCCAAAATTATGAAAATTGTGTCCGTGTCCAATATTTCCAGACCTAACTGTAGTTGCATTGTAAATAACTTCAGAATGATCTTACACATGCATGACTGCATTATTGTCAGAACCTGAGGTAGCCTCTATGTTGCTAATGCAAGGATCTCCAATATGTTGATCACAGTTCATATATGTATTGCTCGCCAAACAACTGTCAAAGTACTTTTCTGCCCCTCAAATGTTGGACTCCTAGGGGCTAAAAGATTGAATGTTATGGTGTTTTACACTGGGTCAGAGCAGTACCTGACTGCCATAGAAATGGAAAACCTCCATTGGGGTTTTCTACCATTTTAGAGACAGAAACCTCTTCTGTCCTGTAGAAAAGAAGTGCTTTTACAAAGTACACCTGATCAAACCTTTGGACATAGTTAGGGTGTCAGAACGCCTACAAAGCAAAGCAGAAAAGTGGATATCTAAGCTGCCTTTATCACAGTTTGTGGTAGTTGCCTTACTAAAGACAATGCAAATATAAGTTCATAATTTTAAAAGGCTTTCATCTGAAGCTCATCAGTCTATTCTTGTTCTGAGAAATAAAGGCTATTCCACACGAGAAACTACCAAGAAACTGAAGATCTCATACAACGCTGTGTACTACTCCCTTCACAGAATAGTGCAAATTGTCGCTAACCAGAATAGAAAGAGGAGTTAGAGGCTCCGGCGCACAACTGAGCATGAGGACAAATTAGAGTGTTGTTTGAAAAACAGACGCCCCACAGGTCTTCACTTGGCAGCTTCACTAAATAGTACCTGCAAAACACCAGTCTCGATGTCAACAGTGAAGAGGCCACTCCAGGATGCTGGCCTTCTAGGCCGAGATGAAAAGAAAAAGCCCTATGTCTGACTGGCCAATAAAAAGAAAAGATTTAAATGGGCAACACAGACACAGGACAGAGGAAGATTGGAAAAAAGTGTTACGGACAGACAAATCTAAGTCTGAGGTGTTTGGATCACAAAAGAGGACATTCGTGAGACAGACCAAATGAAAAGATGCTGGAGGAGTGCTTGACGCCATCTGTCAAGCATGGTGGAGGCAGTGTGATGGTCTGGGAACGCTTTGGTGGTGGTAAAATGGGAAATTTGTACAGGGTAGAAGGGCCCTTGAAGAAGGAAGGCTATTACTCCATTTTGCAACGCCATGCCATACCATGTGGACAGCATGTGGAGGCAATTTCCCCCTAACTTCATGTGTTTTCATGGAAAACAAGGACATTTCTTAGTGACCCCAAACTTTTCAACGGTATCAATGTTAAAGACTCTCTTTCAATATGACCACGTATGAGTACAACAGTCTAAGATACTGGTTCACAGTTCCGAGACTGGGGACCCAGAATACTGCTAGTTTTCTATTTCACCCTGGTAGTTAGTTGCATTCAACTGGGGTCCCAGGTCTAAATTAGTCCTTGATTAGATGGCTAGAATGAGCAGTACTCCAGGTCCTGAGGACCAAACTACCGTCCAAAGGTTAAAAAGGTAGCCTCACCACTGACAACATTTTAACAGTACACAAACCGCCTTCACAAGAAACATACCTGCATAACCGCGTTAAAGAAGCAGGTGTTTCCAAGGTTGTTGATGCCTTTGACTGGGACCAGCGTGCTGTTGACCGGACTCTTCCCTCTTGGCTGATCTGTGTAGTCTCCCGGCTCCTCCCTCGGCTTGATCATTTTAGATGCTATTCCAACAAGGTAAATAAAAAAAAACAATGAAGGTTGTTAACTAGTCTGGATAAAAGGGTTTTATCATCAACTGATTACAGACTTAAGTTTCTATAGGCTAGGGACAGGTGTGACTAACCCAGGTTTATATTAAATTACTTAAAAGAATTAGAAATATTTCAAAATAGCAATTACACTCAGTGGAAAGTTTTTAGGCACGCCCCTCTCTTCACTAAGAGAGAACGCTCCTACAAAGAGTCACGTAGCTGTGATTTCCTATATAAAGTAGGCCGACAGGCTACAGCTAACATTTACTTGACTGGCCTTGACTGACCGAGTCCCCAGACTTCAACCCAAAAGAGCATCTTTGGGATGACATGGAACAAGCGGTTAACAGAATGAATTAACCCTAGTACAATGACTGATGCCATAGCCTCAACACAGACCAGCATCCCTGTGGAAGAATTCCCACACCTCCAATCCATGCCGAAGGATTCAGGTTGCTCTTAAGGCAAAGGGGGCGACTCAGCATGGATGGGGGAAGCTAATAAACCCCACTGAATGCATTTAGCAGAGGAAATGCATATGCACTGACAAAGGTTAAACTCTAAGCAGTTATCACAATTCATTGTATAGTATGCAAAGCACAGCAAGATTGTGAAGTTCAGAATTCCACTGCTGTTTTGCAAATGGTTTTATCCAAAGCAATGCACATTCATGTGTGCATATATCGTACGTACAGCTGGTGGGAACTGAACATGCTATCCTCCCATTGCTAGTGACATGCTCTACCATCAGAACTACACAGTACCTATGAACAACCAGTTATTAATACTTATAAACTTAACACAAAAGTTTTACCTTCAGCCACATTACACAAGTACAAAACACAAACATGCAAGTACTTATATTCTCAAAATAATCATATGAGAGTACTTGAAGACGGACATTCATTTCAGCACCCATTACTAGTCTAAGCCTTCACTGAGAGCAATGAATTGTGTGCAAATGACACTGAGAGCTCAAAGTGAGATTCAACAATTCACCTGTGCTTCTGTGCGTCGGCTTTCAAGTGGATGTAGTCAAGGCCATATTTCAGAACTGTATTTCATCAGATCAGTTTATTGATAAGACGGCAAAAGAACTTGGAGTCACATTGTGAGAGAGTTAAACGCATAAATCAGCATTGGTTCCCTGGCTACCCAAAATCCTTGCTTGGGCCAAAAAGTCAGGATTTGAACAGCTCAAGCAAAATGTCTACGTTGTAAAAAAGCAAAAAACATAGTGACTTTCTAACAGAAAGAGAAATCACACATGGATAAAGCAGCAGTCAGAAAAACATTGGACGTCATTTAAATGACCACAATGGAAGGAGAATGAAATACGTAAGCTAAAGACAGTGTGGCAGGACATTTAGCTTCGAGTTGTCAGACGACCACCTTGACGCATCCTGAAACTTTCAACAGAATGGGCCGCAAGTCGGTTAGTGAGTGCCAACTTTGCTGAGGTCCCTAGGGAAAACAAAAAAAACACCTGGAGTATCTGTCAATCTCCAGTGACGCCAGTGTGGAACAGTTTGTTCGGGGAGCTGTGGATAGCGTCGGGCCACTTATGTTCAACATGGGGTGGGGGCCGGGGGGCAGGTCCCAGCAGCGCGCGCACACACTCAAACACACCAGGGTGAGTAGCTAGCGCGGCTTCCTGCGCTGGAAGTGGGTTAATGTGCGGGAGGCCGAGGTGGCAGCTGGAAGGAGAGCTGGGTCATGTGGGAGAGAGCAGATGACAGCTGGAGATGTTTCCGCTGGTTAGGGAGAGGCGGCTCTCTGGCCCAGCTGTTATTTCTCCACAGCCGTCCCAGGTCGGTAAGAGGGACATGGTCGCCAGTGCAGCGCAGGCCGACAGGGGTAAACACTAAAGGATCACAGTTGGGGAGGGCGCGGGAGAATGGCGGCTCCGTGCACTGGTCTGACACTCAAACCCTGGCAGTGGCTGGCTGGAGACAAACTAAGAGATTCTTCTGGCTTGATATATAGACATGACCCCCTGTTAAGCCAGTTGCGGGCAATGTGAGAACCATTTATCTACAAGCAGGTAAAAATCAGCAGCTGAGGTCAAAGAGAAAATGCTTCTTCTTTACACATCTGGTAATGGGAATCTGCATTTTTTTTGTGCCAATTGATAGCTAGCGTAAGCACAATGGCTGGAAACCTATGGTGTTTGCTAACATGCAAATGGTATCCAAAGTCCATCAGACTAGGCAAGTAGATCAATGCCCTCAAAGTCAACAGAAGTATCCCTTTAATAATTAACAATTAAGTATGCATGATCTTCTTGACGTGATTAAATGACACGCACAATATTCTGAACAATCTGTGGACTACCCTGTACATGCTAGGGCCCAACACAAGCATTAACAATTAACAATTCTCAGAACAGCCCATCAGTTCCAATTCCATTGTCATCGGCTCTATTTGTGAAATGCAGAGACAAGTGGTGTTCCATCACATTAGGCATTAATGAGCAGAACAAGTGAAAGCACCGGAGGCTTTGGAGACGAGAAAGCACCCCTGCGTGCCTTCTTGCCATTCTGCCCCTCCACCACCCTAACTCATAATTCACATTTTAGTTCGTTTTTCACGCTCTGAGACGGCAAGCACCTGAGCGGTGAATTCTTTGTGTACCTTTTCTCAGTGTTCCGAGACTACCAGAAGCAGGCAAAGTTGGGTGCCGCAGCATTTAGCTGACGGCAGGTCACTCTGCCGCTGTATCTATATTGCCTGACGTTTTTTAAACAACGTCATCTTGATCACTAACACTATGCGATGAAGTTTGTATTATTAAGGATCGGATCTTGAAGTTTATATTACAACCTCGTTTCCAAAAAAGTTGGGATCCTGTGTACAATGTAAAGAAAAACAGAATGCAATGATGTGCAAATCATTTAAACCTTATATTCAATAGAAAATAGTTCAAAGACAACATATCAGATGTTGAAACTGAGAAATGTTATTGTTTCTTGAAAAAGATATGCCCACTTTGAATTTGATGCCAGCAACACATTACAAAAAAGCTGGGACAGAGGCACCAAAAGACTGTAAATGTTGCATAATGCTAAAAAAATAAACATGGTGGAACATCTCCCAACTAATTAGGTGAGATGGCAACAGGTCAACAACATCATTGGGTATAAAAAGAGCATCCCAGAGAGGACGAGCCTGTCAGAAGTGAAGATGGGGAGAGGTTCACCACTTTGTGAAAGACAGCACAGGCAAATAGTGCAACAATTTAACAATAATGTTTCTCAATATAAAATTGCAAAGAGTTTGGGGATCTCATCATCTACGGTACATAACATCATAAAAAGAATCAGAGAATCCAAAGAAATCTCTGTACACAAGGGACAAGGCCGAAAACCAATATTGGATGGCCGTGATCTACAGGCCCTCACTGCACAGGCTCAGGAACACTTCCAAAAACCATTGCTGGTTTGTCACTGCATCCATGAACGCAAGTTAAAACTCTACCATGCAAAGAAGAAACCATATATAAACAAGATCCAGAAACGCTGACACCTTCTCTGAGCCCAAGGCAAAGTGTAGTCTGACAAATCAAAATTCAATTATTTTGGGAATAATGGACGCCACGTCCTCCGGGCTAAAGAGGAGAGGGACCATCCGGCTTGTTATCAGCGCACAGTTCAAAAGCCAGCACCCGTGATGGTATTGGGGTGCATTACTGCACATGGCATGGGTGACTTGCACATCTGTGATGGGCCCATTAATGCTGAAAAATATATACAGGTTTTGGAGCAACATATTCTGCCATCCAGACTACGTCTTTTTCAGGGAAGGCCTTGCTTATTTCAGCAAGCCAACGCCAAACTACATTCTGCACGTATATTACAACAACATGGCTCCATAGTAAAAGAGTCCGGGTGCTAAACTGGCCTGCCTGCAGTCCAGACCTGTCATCCATTGAAAACATTTGGCACATTATGAAATGAAAAATACGACAAAGATGCCAAACTGTTGAGCAGCTGAAATCCTATATCAAGCAAGAATGGGAAAGCATTTCAATTTCAAAACTACAGCAATTGGTCTCCTCAGTTCCCAAACTCTTACATAGTATCGTTAAAAGAAGAGGTGATGCAACACAGCGGTAAACATGCCCGTCCCAACTTTTTTGAAATGTGTTACAGGCATCAAAATGACCATGTATTTTTTCCAAAAACAATACAATTTCTCTGTTTCAACATTTGATATGTTGTCTTTGTACTATTTTCAATTAAATATATTGATAAATGATTTGCACATCACTGTATTCTGTTTATATTTGCATTTTACACAGCATCCCAACATTTTTGGAAATGGGGTTGTACACTGACCCTACGGATACTTAACCTGAAACTCTGGGGTCTGAGGGCCCAGTATCCTGCTAGTTTTCCATTGTTTCTGGCAGTTGCATTCACTTGGTGTCACAGGTCTAAATCTGTCCCTAATTAAAAAAACAAGCAGTTCTCAAGGTTCCAAAGCCTGGAGTTCAGAACCACTTCATTATCTCCAGAGCTGTAAGACAGGTATAGCACCTTCCCATTTCACATTTTTTTGATGGAGTATCCCATACAAGTACCATAAAATGAATGAACAAAAAGGCGCTTTTTCACAAAATGAAGTTCAACAACCAAGTTTAGGAGTCAGGACTCCAACAAACTGCAGTCTGCCCTATGTCAAAATCACTTCACCCAGGACAGACCAACAGCTCAGTTAGCAGCAGCCCCCAAGCGGCAATCTGGATCCCCAGTGAGGTCAAACGAACCCAGATTTTCAAGTGCGAGGTAGGAGCAAGGACATGACCCTTAACGCATCACTGTTATGAACTAACCAAACAACCGACCAATGCCGCCAGCCTTCGCCTTGCATGCCATTTCTGCTAAAAGAACTTAAATCACTCCTTTATATAGGTCTTTCAGGGTCAGTACAAGACACTGATAAAAAAAGAGGTAGTTATCAAACAGCTAGTCAGCCCGCTACTGGGTTCTGCCTAACAGGCCATTCTTTAAACGGAGAAGGGACCTTGACAAGACTATGACCCGGGCTGCAAGAGCTAGAATGGCCTTCCCATGTTTCCGAGTACTTCACATTTATCTTCAACTCACCGTGTGTCACCCAAATGGAATGGGGTGGGGGTTGGGGATATTTTGGACAAATGGAATGCCACAGAAAAACCCACACAGATCGTCTTTCCAACTTTGTAACTTTGTAAGTTTCAAACAAATTCTTTCTCTTGGAATCCCACATTGCATTTAATGGAATAATGGGTCCAAGGCCATTTTCTTTCCTCTGCTAAAGCAGAGAGCAAAGAGCCTGCCACCCCCCCCCCCCGTTTACAGCTCATTATTCGCCAGAAGTCATATTATGGAAAACTAATTTAAAACAGACCCATGAACATGGCATCGTTGTAAACGCAGGACAGAGATCAGGAGCGAGGACAGGCGAGTGACTGGCAGGCGGAGGACATGAACACTAGACGTATGGTTGACCTCCCAGCCCTCGGTCAAAAATCTTCTCTGCTGCACAATAATCAAATAGTGGCGGTGCTAAACACCTCCATGTGGAATGTCGAACATGTGAAAGACGGATGACTATTCCATGGATTTCAGGCAGATGGATGGTCATTGCCTGGCATTGCGTTGGTTTCTGTAACAGCAGAGGGGCGGGGTTCTGCCTTGGGAACTGTCGAATGATGTGTTGGTTTACAGAAGGCGAGCCAAAAGCGTCCCTCGAGCTTTCACACTGGAAACATCTGGAAGCCTTTCCGTTTGGAACAGCCTAACCATCAGGGAGGGGTCCATATCTCCACACTATACACCACTACCATAAAAAACAAGTGTGGACAGGGGAGTGTCCAGTAAAATGAGTGAACAAATTTGACAAATACTGTGGCTTTTTCTGCAATCTGTATGCAGTGGCAAATACGTGGAGAGATGAGCATGTAGCTTAGTGAGAATGTGCCCATATAGAAGTATGTGTAGCCATTTAGCCGTTTGTGTGTGTGTGTACTCAAGAGTGCGTGTCTAGTGTGAGTGAGCATTCCGACAGGCTCCTTGGCTAAGACATGGTGAAACTGGGTGGAATGGGAATGCCGATGGACACGCTCCGCATCTGGGACCCCCCAACTCAAGGTAAACAATGTTCAGGAAGCCATCTGCCAGGGACCTGGGGAAGGGGTACAAGGGGTGAGGGGGGGGGCGGGGCACAACAAGCACGAGCATATGGAAAAGCAGATTTTTTCTCTCCCTGCAGCAGTCGGGAAAGGCAAATGTCAGCATGCACAGCCCCCACGCTTGACTGCTCTGCACTCAGCACCACCACCTGGCCCTCCTTGCTCAGCCACCGAATGTGGGCAGCAGTGACACAGTGGAGCCTGTCCCTGGGGCAGACTAAATGACCACGGTGCCCCCACCTTCCACTTACTCCCTCTTTTTCACACAAGTGAGAAGGAAAATAGGCTTTTTTTTACTTTTCTGTAAGACTTTAATATTATTATTTATTTACATTTCTCTCCAAATTTCTGGAATAAAATCTACCAGAAAGCAGGCAAGTCTGAATGTCACATTCATGCAGGACAATGAGGTGAGGTAATATTTCAATCTACAGTTGCTAGCCCTCTCTAATTTGTTCGACAGCACAATATTTGTTGAGATAGAGGACAGTAGCGTAATAAAATTGTCATTTTATCAGAAATCATTTTTAAGAATAAATGGAATTCAGGAGGTGGGTGGTCTAACGATTGAAAAGACACTGCCTCGGGTGCACGTGTAATAATGGAGCATAGGTTTGCTATTTCAGCACACACCCCTCAAATATATCTTAATAACGATTAAATAAAACCAATAGCTACTTCATCCTAACTACAGAACCTAGCTCATTAGAAATGCAAAATACTACATGACCACTAGTTTTAAATACTCTCAAATAAAAATGTCTCATCTGTAAAACATTAAAAGTGTAAATCCTTTTTTGTAAGAGAGCCTTCATATCAAGAGGCTTGTTGGATTAATATCACAGTTTAGAATGGTACCGCTGTGGAGAACCAATTCATGCAGCAGAGAACGGTCAGTAGGGGAGAAGGCCGGGCAACACAAAATGTCTTATTCACTTATTAATTTGTTGTGACTGCGGGGCATGAAAAGCATGTTTCCTTGCCATCTGAGGCCAAAAGATCCCAGTACCATGTTAAAACACACACATGCACAACCCCCCCTCCAAAAAGCACGCACGCACGCACACACACACCAAGGCATCGCTTGCCACATAGCTGGCCTACATAAGTGGCAGTGATGGAAAAAAAATAAAAACTACAGAAGCACACTTGACTATCTTCATATTGAGAACAGCAGACAGACATCACAATATATCACACCGGGAACTGGAACCCTGCATTTTATTAGAAGCTCACCAAAAATACCTAAAAATATGGGACTTGTTATCACTATATTGTAAAGTGCAGGGAAGGGTACTGTATGAAATGAACAGGTCTGACAGGAATATTTATTTAAAAAAGCCCAAGGTTACACATCTAAAAGCATGACAATGAAAAAAATTAAATTCAATAAAACACATGGTAATAATCGTATACAGGGCCGGGTAATACATTGAATTTTTCAGATTCATTGGGGTTCTTGTTTGGACAATCTGAAATCAATTTTTTAAATCCAGAAATCCATTTTATAAACCTATGCATTTTCTCTTTTTAGGTGTTAAATGAATGGGAGGTTAGAGAGAAGCAGCCATTATGACAATGCTTCTAATATGATACGTTGTGGCATTGACGGAGCTGCTTCACGTTGGCTGTTTCGCACAGACACTAAACTTAGCCTCAGGGGCTGCTCTCGAACTTCCAGCGATCACACTTGCTTGGTCGGGTTAGGCGCATCGCAACTTTTTTTCACCATAGCACTACAGCCAGTCATGTGCTGAAAGAGAAGCAGTTGTTGCTGGACCTGCCTTTACACAAGCTGCTGCTTTAGGGGGTGACCCAATGGAAGTGTGCTGGAGATCCTGGAAGGGTTCCAAGAGCAGCAATCAATCAAATGTATTTATAAAGTCCTTTTTACATCAGCAGTTGTCACAAAGTGCTTTTACAAAACACCCAGCCTGAAACCCCAAAGATCAAGCAACAACAGGATTGATGCACAGTGGCTAGAAAAAACTCATTAAGAGGCAAAATGTAGGAAGAAACCTAGAGTAACTAGGCTCCAGGCTCCTAGAGTAACCACAGTCCTCTACTGGCAGTAGTAGTTCTACAACATCATTGGTCTCATATGTGGTCCTCCAGCTAGGTGTTCTGACCAACATCTGTTCACTTTCACAGAGAAAAAAAATGTGGTGTCACCTCAAGAACAGAGAAAAACCAACGTGACAAGGCTGTAATATAGACAGCTCTGTTGCATTTTTTATGCAAGTCAAATTAACAGGAATATAGCATAACAACAAAAATAGACAATCATATTGACTGTGATTAATTATAAAGCTGATGATTGATTTCATTTTTTTTATAAATATGTAACATGTTAATATGTAAATAAATACAGGCTCAAAAAATGAAGGAAACACTTAAATCACTCATCAGGTTTCGATGAACAAAATACATTAAAGATCAAAATCTTTACTGTACATTGTGTAATTCAATGAGAACCAAATGACATAACGTCAATGAAAACCAAAATCACCAACCAATCGAGGGCTGGATTCAAACTCACACCGAAAACCAAAGAAAACATTTGAAAATCACAGGCTGCTCCAACTTGCGTGAATTTTATCACAGCAACTCATAATGTGACTCAGTAGCGTGTACTCAGTAGTGTGTATGGCCCCCACGTGCCTGCAGGCACTCCCGACAACGTCTGGGCAAGCTCCTGATGAGACAGCGGATGGTGTTCTGGGGGATCTCCTCCCAGACCTGGATCAGGTCATCAGTGAGCTCCTGGACAGTCTGTGGTGCTACTTGGCAGATACACTGATACATAATGTCCTCAATTGGATTCAGGTCTGAAGAACGTGAGGACCAGTCAATGGCATCAATGCCTTTGTCATCCAGGAACTACCCACACACTCTGGCCACGAGGCCAAGCATTGTCCTGCACCAGGAGGAACCCAGGGACCACTGCACCAGCATAAGGTCTGACAATGGGTCTGAGGATTTCATTCTGGTACCTAACAGCAGTCAGACTGTGACACTCCAAAGATATGCTTCCCCAGACCGTCAGTGACTCACCGCCAAACCGGTCACGCTGGATGATGTTGCAGGCAGCATAATGTTCACCACAGCTTCTCCAGACCTTATCACGTCTGTCATGTGCACAGTGTGAACCTGCTCTTATCTGTGAAGAGAACCGGGCACCAATGGAGGACCTGCCAATTCTGGTGTTCTCTGGCGACTGCCAATCTAGCTGAACGGTGCTGGGCTGTGAGCACAAGTCCCACTAAAGGACGTCGGGCCCTCATGGAGTCTGTTTCTGACAGTTTGGTAAGAAACATGCAAAACAGTAATCCGCTGGACGTCATTTTGTAGGGCTCTGGCAGTGCTCCTCCAGATCCTCCTCGCACAAAGGAGTGGATACCGGCCCTGCTGCTGGGTTTATGCTCTTCTACGGCCATGTCTAGCTCTCCTCGTGTAATGGCCCGTCTCCTGGTATCTTCTCCATACTCTTGGGACTGTACCGGGAGACACAGCAAACCTTCTTGCGATGGCACATTTGGATGTGCCATCCTGGAGGAGCTGGACTACTTGTGCAACCTGAATGGGCTGCAGGTACTGCCTCATGCTACCAGTAGTGACAAGAACTAACAAAATGCAAAACTACAGAAGAATCAGTCAGGAAGGATAAGGAGAGAGCAATTGTCTGTGGCCATCACCTGCAAAACCATTCCCTTTTTTGGGGTTGTCTTGCTGTTGCCTCTCCAGTGCACCTGTTGTCACTTTCATTTGCACCAAAACAGGTGACATTGATTCAAAATCGCTTTTGCTTCCTAACAGGACAGGTTGATATCCCTGAAGTTTAATTGACTTAGTGTTATACTGTGATGATTGTGTTCCCTTAATTTTTTTGAGCACTGTATACTGCTTATATTTTGGTTGCAATTAGGGAGGACATTGTAGCATGCATTAGCTGCTCAAGTAGACATGGACAACCAGACAGATTTTAAACTATAACAGTTGCCTTTTTCAAGTGTGTAGCCAAATATTACGTATATCAGAAGGGCATCCGGTAGAGCACAGGGTGCGGGGATAGGCATACCACCGTTACCTAATTTGGAGAAAACCCCTGGTGGTGGCCCAGTCAGAAAGGTGCAATATGTGTGATGACAGTTCAGTAATTCAAGGGAAAATGGAACACTAATGGAATTAAAAGTTACCGACCAAATTTGTTGGGCTACTGAAAGCTATGTAAAGTTAGGTGGTTCAAACGGTTAGAAAGTGCAGGAAATGGAAAGTTAAGCAAATATCAGATAGCTGTCTGGCATAGCTAACTAGCTTCTCTAGAATTCACCATCCAAGAAAAGCACTGTGATACATTGATAAATAATGGCTCCTTTGTAGCCAAGTTTGACGTGGTTACAACTGCTTCTCCCTGAATGCCAAGGAGTACGTCTGGCGAAAACAAGGTACTGCTCATCACCTAGCTAAAACCATCTCTACAGTGATGTAGAGGTGGTGGGAGGATCGTGCTTTGGGGATGTTTCTCAGCAGCAGGGATGGGGACTCGTCAGGTTTGAAGACAATACAGAGACGTCCTTAAAGAAAATATGATCCAAATATGACCTCAGACTCAGATTCATCTTTCACTACAACAACGTAAATTCATACTCAAGACAACACTGGAGAGGCTTCAGGGACAATTCCTTGAGTACCCCAGTGTCCTTGAACCCCATCTGTGGTGAGACTTTATTCAGTACTTTTTATCAGATTCTTAAAGGGTGTGAAATCTTATGTACATATGATATTACAGTTTTTCCTTTCTAAATAAATTGCCAAACATCTAGAAACATGTTTTCACTTTGTCATTATGGGGATTTGTGTGTAGACTGATTGATTTTATAAATTACAAATTAAGACAATAACACAAAAAAATTTGGAGAAAGTCAAGGGGTCTGACTACTTTCCAAAGGGACTATAAAACATTTATAATCACAAAAAACAGACCAGTTGCAGCAGTACCAAGAGAGCTTGCAATTTCAAATTTCTACACATTCACCGCTTAACATTCTTCAATCAAGTCATATATCAACAAACAAATTTAGGAGATTATACGATTATATCCACTCACAAAGCCTAAACAAAATACTTAACATAAAGCCAGCCATTGGTTTTGGTAAGAGTGGGAGGACAGGAATCTGGATGAAATATTACAATAATAGTAATAAGTAAAGATTCCATACAATTGTATGTGTGTGTCCTTGATGTCGCAAGTACCCATATAACAAAGAGTGGAAGTTATTACTCACATGGATGGACGAAAACCAATACCAGAAAATAATGGGCAAAACGCTGCGAGTGCCAAGCTCTGACGCCTATTCAGAGGTAACAATTTAATTTCCTCCACAAAGACTCCCCAGCTGTGTTACAAGCCCAAGCCTAGCTCCCTGAGGTCAAGTCTCCTTTTACTGGGACTCTGGTACTTGAGCTGAAGGCCTTGTTGGTGAGAGAGCACGGTTAATTGATTTTCTTTCTTCCCTGAGCTGTTGTTGTACAAAACTATTATGGATTCAGAAAAATTCTTGCTGGGATTCTTTTGTGACTGTGGTATATGGGAAACAGAGAATGCAACAGCAGCCTCTGCCTAAAAACCTGGCCTTCAAGCAGAAATGCAATTTCACCAGGTCCCCATCCGATTGTAGCACTCCATTTTACTGCAACAATGGCTGCCCGTTTTCTTTCCCTATTTAGCCAGCCGGTGTGGAACAATCAGGTGGCAAGAAAGGTAACAGGTAATTTAAAAAGGGGCAATCTGGGGGATAGGGCCAAAGAAATGTAACCACACTCAAAACCGTAGACACAGCCATGAATAAAAGGTCTGACCATCTATAATTGTACTTTTAAGCATGTCACAGAATAAGAGAAATGTTTCCCAAACTAAGGGTAGCGACTCTGTGTGGGTTCACCTGACAAGGTTTGAGAATTGCTATGCATGCATGATTCCCAAATAAGGATTCTAAGCCTGAATATTTTTGACAGAAATTAGATATATACAGTAGGTTTGCTGAGGGGTTGTGCAAAGTTTGAAGAATATTATTCCAAATGTCACAAAGTAATGATTTTCCGGTGTGAAAACACGCAAAAAAAGTATTGTATCGGAAAGACCAACTTCAAGAGTGGGAACACAATTTGACAAGGAAGTAGAACTCCCGTCAAGGCTGTAGTCTTTATAAAGCCAAAGAAAATTAGTCAACCTGGCTATCCAGGAAAATTGTTTAAGTCCAATGGCTCTATTGAACAAGGACAACAATATCAAACCGCCACTAGTGTTATCGAGCAATCTGCAAAACACAAAGGCCACAATAAATGCTACAAAATATGACTCGATTAATTTTTAGATCAGATAGCGGACTAAATCAATGAATTACATCATTGGCTGAACTCTCTTGGTGTGAAATTTCCAAAATCATTTTGTGGTATATACATGTTTGAATAACCTTGAATAACTCCTAATTATCTAGGTAGACTGAAAAAACACCCCGAACAGTTCCAAGCGGTGGACGTTCCCTTTAAGACACTTAAATAGGTCTAAATAAATAGGTATTCTTTCAAAAAGACAGTAGTCTATGAATTTTAATATTTTTTTCAAGATAAATTAATACCGTGTTGAGGCATAATCACCTAATCTTGTGTCAAATATTTTCCTTTTTATTAGACTAATCAACTCTTATCAATTAGTGTGTATTTCTTTTGGTTGTTAAAGTGATCAATTCCTTATTCATTACCTTTCCCTTCCCACTATCCTCATCCACTAATTGCCTTATATTCAAAAAGCCAAAGGTAGACCTAATCCAAAACCTAATCATACTTTTGAAAAATGTATCTGTAATCTGACTACAATATTTTAGCTGTAACATAACGGATTACAATTACTGTTTTTTTTTTAATCCGTTACTCCCCAACTCTGCATACAGAAGTATAAACGATCAAACATGGTCTCAGGATGGTTAACTCTATAGATACCGTCAATATCCACTGAGTTAGGGAGATCGGTTTTTCGGCACCTCACATTGGAAATAAATTCCAATCATTTTAAACTGAAGAAACTGGAGCCTCTAGGACAATTGAAAAGGATGATAGAGTAATATTTCCTTGTGTGAGACATGTGTGTCTCTTATGTTGTGTGTTCATGTTTAAAAATGTTTTGGGGTGTACTCCCAACACTTTCTATTGTTTACTACTTGTGTCTTTGCAGGGCTCATCCCCAAAACAGACCGTCGGTCTCAGCATGACCTCCCCTATTTATTTTTTAAATGCCAAAACTATTGACCGCTTTTGAAGTGACTGGATGCTGCAAAAATCCATAGCACCAAAAATACAAAACGACTTAGAGGTCAGATGGGAAACAAATAGGTCTAATTTGGTTTAAAGGGTGAGCTGACCGTAGTTTGTGTCTTAGAGAGTGTTCCATGACAACTGGGAGGCAAGCGCCTCAGCCCAGAACACAAGCACCATTTTAATATAGTCAACTAAGTGGGACGCACAGATTCATTGGCTGATCTTTTCCAGTGACCCAGTTGTTCATGTGATCATGACTCCAATGAGGACACCAGGGAGGAATAAGCCGATAGGTTTTGATGGCTTTAATTTCAGAGACGCTACAACGAGAAATAAACAGATGTCTGTCCAAGTCTATTGCAAGTGTATGCACATGTGTCCAGACTGTGGTGTTGTTGATCCCTAGAAAAGCAGTGCAGCTGTTGGTCTTAAGCCTGTTGGACTCGCTGTTGGACCCTGGCTTCCACAAGCGTGCCACATAGGCAAGTCCCAGAGGTGCTGAGACGTGCAGCCCGGGACAAGGGACGCAGCGAGGTGGGTGGGGTGGGCCATGGGAGAAGTCTCAGCGCAGTGGCTGGACCGCACACAGATGCTCTCATTCTTAAGGGAACCCAGCCGGGAAGCGTCGCTCAAGCGCCTAACATTTTTAATGAGTGCGACCATGCGGGGGAGGAGGGGGAACTGGAGCGACGCTCCCACTGGCTGTGGGGGGGGACCAGTCTGGACATGGGGATAAGCTGGAGTAAGAGCAGGAGGTACGAGGCACAGGACAGGCAAGGGAATTCCACAGGGCAGAACAGTTAGGGCAGTTGGTAGTCTTCAGGCCAGGAAAGTTCATTTGATGGGGCATCACAAGGAATGTGAATATACCACTGGGAGGGTGGCAGCTCAGCTGGCTCGGGTAAGGTGGAATTGGCTTGGTCCGTACAGTTCAATTAACGCGTGGCTAGGCTGCAGAACCACTTGTGTGTGAAGAGGCAGACTTTTGAAACAGTCAAGGCAGAAATTACAACATACAGAAAACTGACATGCCAAGAACGCCCTGGGCAATCTGCTTTCATAGGGGGTTTGTCAAAGGTTCAGGACCATTATTGCAATAATACAAAATTATGTATATTGTGAATCGCACATTTTTAGTGTCAGGGAAACAATGTGTAAATGTTTTTTTACTTGAGTTTCAAGCTAAAATGGGGAGCATTACAATTTGAGCATTCTTGAAACGGATTCAGACACAGAAAATTATTTGTTAACATTTGTACAGAAATAATACCTAGTAAGTAACAATCTAACTAGGGGGTTATTTACTGGAAATAAGGACGCAAGACAAAGATTTCAGTTTATAATTTGAGTCATTCTCAATAGAAATCAACTGTTGCCAGATAAATTACATTGGATGATGAGTGTCTGATAAGGGTTAGGTGTAGCCTAACAATTATAAACCAAAGCGCAAGGGAAACAGTGCCTTAAAATATTGGAATTACTAAAGCCTCGGCCACCAGGGGGAGGTAGCGTGCTGTACTGAACTCCACACCTTGAAGTGAAACTCAAACATAGTGGCAAGAAATTATATTTGTTTTCGTTTGAAAAAGGTCTCCACAGAAGAGTTTTGCATTCAGAAGTATTCCTATATATCAGCAGATATCACAAAAAACGAAATCAAATTCCACACAAAATACAGTGAAGTTGAGACTTCCAAGGAAGTTGAAATTGCTCATAGGATATCAAGACACCATTCTCCACTTTATTCAATTCCAGCTAGCTCTTAAGCCAAGGCTGAAAAATTGCAATGTCGTATAACCAATATAAGTTATTAGATGTGTCCATTTGAAAAGAACTACAAGTAGTAGCACCTCTTTATTTCAGGTGACAGACTAATGTTATCATCGACTGCACATAAATATACCTAAGAGAGACTGATCAAATTTTATTGAGCGGAAGGCAAGCCATTCCCTTGTCTGGCATGTTGAATGTCGTTTACCTGAGGCTGCCTTGACGGAATGCTTTTGTAGGAAGTCCAGGGTCTGGGCCAAAGCCATCTTATTGCAGTGAGTGGAGAGCTCTTCATTACATTCAAAACACCTGACAAAGAATCAGAGGGGAAAAGGACAGCCAACAATGCCATCAGCTTAAATGTTATGAAATTGTCCTCTGTGAGGTACTACAGCTCGGAATATTTACTAGCGGTTTGTAAAGGGTATCGGAAGTATAAATATTTGACTGGCTGTTTTACATTTTCATGGCTACAAAGGAAAACTGCTATGTGGGGCAATGTTGAACAGTGGAATGGCTCCAACCTTTTCAGTGTTTATTTGTACTATGTTTCACTTTGTAAAATAATAGTTCAGACATCAAAACTACTAAATAACACATATGGGATCATGTTGTAACCCAAAAAGTGTTAAACAAATAAAAAAACCATGAACATTTTAGACTCCGCTTTGATGACAGATTTGCACACTTGGCATTCTTGCTCACTCTTGGCAACCTGCTTGACAGTCTAGGAGTTCCCACATAAACTACCGTTCAAAGTTTTGGGGTCACAAAGAAATTTCCTTGTTTCCATGACAACATACATGAAATGAGTTTCAATAGAAAATATAGTAATTTGACAAGGTTAGAAATAATCATTTTTAATTGAAATAATTGTGTCCTTGCTTTCATTAAAGAATCCTTCATTTGCAGCAATAACAGCCTTACAGACCTTCGACATTCTAGTTGTCAATTTGTTGAGATAATCTGAGGAGATTTCACCCCATACTTCCTGAAGCACCTCCCTCAATTTGGATAGGCTTGATGGGCACTTAGGTGTATGGTCAAGAAGCTCAGATCTGGTGACTGTGGTGGCCTCTCAATTACAGGCAGAATACCAGCTGACTTATTTCCTGAATAGTTCTTGCATAGTTCGGAGCTGTGCTTTGGGTCATTGTTCTGTTGTAGGAGGAAATCAAGCAACGTCCACAGGGTATGGCATGGCGTTGCAAAATGGAGTGATAGCCTTTCTTCAAGATCCCTTTAACCATGTACAAATCTCCCATTATACTACCACAGAAAGCACCCCCAGACCAACATATTGCCTCCACCACGCTTGACAGATGGCATCAAGCATTCCTCAGCATCATTTAATTTGGTCTGCGTATCACAAATGTTCTTCTTTGTGATCCGAACACCTCAAACTTAGATTCATCGACCCATAACATTTTTTACCCAATCTGCCTCCGCCCAGTGTGTGTTCTTTTGCCCATCTTAATCTTTTCTTTTTATTGGCCAGTCAGAAATATGGCTTTTTCTTTGCAACTTTGCCTAGAAGGCCAGCATCCCGGAGTCACTTCTTCACTGTTGACGTTGAGACCGGTATTTTGCAGGTATTATTTTACTGAAGCTGCCAGTTGAGGACCTGTGAGGTGTCTGTTTCTCAAACTACACACATGTATTTGCCTTCTGGCTCAGTTATGCACCGGGGCTTCCCACTCCTCTTTCTACTGTGGTTAGAGTCAGTTTGCACTGTTCTGTGAAGAGAGTTGTACACAGTGTAATACGAGATCTTCAGTTTTTTGGAAATTCCTCACATGGAATAGCTTTCATTTCTCAAAACAAGAATAGACGGCCAAGTTTCAGAAGAAAGTTATTTGTTTCAGGCCATTTTGAGCCTGTAATCGAACCCGCAATTGTTGATGCTCCAGATACTCAACTAACCTAAAGGCGAGTTTGATTGCTTCTTTAATCAGCACAACAGTTTTCAGATGTGCTAACATAATTGCAAAAAGGTTTTCTAATGATCTATTAGCCTTTTAAAATGATAAACTTGGATTAGCAAACAACATGCTATTGGAACATAGCACTGATGGTTGCTGATAATGGGTCTCTGTACGCCTACGCAGATATTACATTCAAAATCAGCCACTTCCAGTCATTTACAACATTAACAATGTATACGCTGCATTTCTAATCAATCTGATGTTATTTTAATGGACAAAAACTGTGCTTTTTTTCAAAAACAAGGACATTTCTATGAGACCCCAAACTTTTGAACAGTATTGTAGGCTGAGCACTTGTCGGCTGCATTTCCTTCACTCTGCGGTCCAACTCAACCAAAACCATTTCAATTGGATTGAGTACAGGTGATTGTGGAAGCCAGGTCATCTGATGCAGAACTCCATCACTTGCCATCTTGGTCAAATAGCCTTTAAACAGCCTGGAGGTGAGTTTTGGGGCATTGTCCTGTTGAAAAACAAATTATAGCCCTGCTAAGCACAAACCAGATAATGTGGCGTTTCGCTGCAGAACGCTTTTGTAGCCATGCAGGTTGGGGGTTCCCTAAATTTTAAATAAATCACAGACAGTATCACCAGCAAAGCACCCCCACACCACCATACCTTCTCCTACATGCCTCACAGTGGAAACCACAAATACAGAGATCATCCGTTCACGCACTCTGTGTCTAACAAAGACAGAGGTTGGAACCAAATATCTCAAATTTGGACTCATCAAACCAAAGGACAGACTTCCACCTGTCTAATGTCCATTTCTCATGTTTGTTGGCCAAAGCAAGTCTTCTTATTGGTGTCCTTCATTAGAGGTTTCTTTGCAGTAATAAAGGCCTGATTCACACAGTCTCATCTGAACAGGTGATGTTGATATGTGCTGTTCCTTGAAGTTTGTGAAGTATTTATTTTGGCTGAAATCTGAAGTGTTGTCAAATGCCGATTTCTGAGGCTGGTAATGAACTTATCCTCTGCAGCAGAGGTAATTCTGGGTCTTTCTTGTGGTGGTCGTCATAACAGGCAGTTTCATAGCGCTTGACAGTTTTTGCAACTGCACAAAATTATGGTCTTCTGTATACCAACCCTGAATCATCATCACAAACTAACTTTTAAAAAGGCTCACCTGTTTACTAGGGCTGCACAATTAATCGAAACATAATCGAAATTGTGATATTGACATGTGCAATATCCAAATCGCCAAACTTACGCAATTTTCAGCTCCAAAAAAGGTGAATGGTATGCGCTTCACGCAAGGCAACGGGCATGCATCGTATATACACAATTGTTTTTCTTGTGGGCGCTGTAGGTATTTTTGTAGCTTACTTAAATACCTGGACTAATATTAATGAAATACTTGATGGTTTTCAATGTTAGTTTGAGTTAACACTGCAACTGCTAGCGAAGACGTCTGCTTGAAGTTAGTGAGTGGCACCAAGGTATTGTCCCACATACACAACAGCATGGTTATTACAAAGTTCGGCTTCAATGTCGATGCCTACAAACAAACTTAATACGGGAGAAAATACACTTCAAGGTTGAGAAAATTTGCCTAGCCAGCTATGGCAACGGCACAAACATAGCAAACGCTATTGCATTAAATGAGCGGTTAAACGAATAGTCCGACAAAGGCTGCACCTTCAAATTGGTAAAAAGTGTAAAATAGAAAACACTGAACTTTAACTAGATTTTTATTTAGTTTAATAGCACATTATGTTGGCAATGATCTCTTTTTAGGTGAGATTATCTACGCTGTTTACACCCACGTTTGAAAATCGCAAATCATAACCGTAATTGCAATATATGTCAAAGAAATGGCAATTCAATATTTTATCCAAATCGTGCAGCCCTACTGTTTACTGAACTGCATTCCAGGGTGACTACCTCATGAAGCTGGTTGATAGAATGCAAACAGTGTGCAAAGCCGTCATCAAGGAAAAAGGGTGGCTATAATATGAATCAATAAGAATCTACAATATGACATTTATTTTGATCAGTTTAACACTTTTTGGTTGCTACATGATTCCGTATGTGTTATTACATAGTTATGATGTTGTCATGATTATTAATTTAAAGTAGAAAACGGTAATGTGGGTGTTAGATCCTTACCAGGCCTTCCATGTGCTAAGGCTGATTGAGATGCAGTGGGTCTCAGGGCGGAGGGTTTGGTGGTGCTTGGTAGAGTGTTGGCTCTCTGATTGGTTACAGCCCTGTGGGAGGAGGGGGACAGCTTGCTGGATCACCACCCACACTCAATACACTTATAAATCTCTCCTTTATACGAGTGCTGCCTGAGAAATTCTTCAGAGCTGATTATTTACAGTTTATTTGTTTTTAAAAACTTTATAGAACATTACAATACAAATAAATATTAAATACAATGAAAAGTAACAACTACCTCTTGGGTTTTGTAAAACTAGTCTGGATTCTGTGTGGCCTGCCTTGGAATGCAAACAATTTTCTCAGATAGCCTAAGACATTTGCACAGTACAGTTCATGTTAAATAACCATCCTGCTGTAGACTAAAGCATTTGAAATTACAGCTCACCTGGAAGCCACATTTCAGGCATACGAGAATGTCGTGACCGCTGGTTAGCACTCCGTCTACGAAAGTCCTTTCCCGGAGGCAATCAGAACATGTGGACCACATGCATGAGGTCACCGCCTTCTTGACTGAGCTCAGATCAACTGCCTTGCTGACATGCTGGCAGGTCAGCCCTGAGGAGCAACAAGTTACATTGATGTTGACTCCTAATCCTTTCTAACAGAAACTACAAACTCCTTAGGGACCATTGTCTACCCAACATCGAAAAAGGCAGAACACAAGTCTTCTGTCCTATTATGCATAAAACGTTATTTTTTTATGTTCACCTCTTATCCATACAGGAGCACTTGGAATTTGTTGCCTTGCTCAAGAACAGAACGCAGATTTTCCAAACTTGCCACTGCAGATAATCTAAGTGTGGGGTGTATAGATGTATAGATGGTGCAAAAGTAGAAATATGTACCACCGTATGGATTTTCCCATAACATATGTGCCGAGGTCAGTTAGACAATGCAGTTTTTGTTGGGTGTAAAATGCTACATCAGAGAAGGCTAGAGAAGGCCATAATCATGAAGACTAATTTATTATAAACTAATGAAAACATGTTGATTTATTTGGAAATGCATTCCATGTGTTCAAACATACAGTAAATGGGTCATAGAACAATATTAATGCTGTGTGTCAAATGAAAATTCACAACACAGCCATGGCTGCTCAAGCCAATAACCACAGATGTCACTACAACAAAACAAATATTTCTATTATTTCTACTGTTTTTTAATTGAAGAATATTATTACGAATTTCATTGTGCAGTAGCAGTTTAATACAATTTGGAATGCTTAATTACCAAATTATTTTTAATAAGACTATCTGAAGACGTGCTAATTGTACTGATGTAAAGTTTATTGTATTCATGAAATTTGGCCTAATATACAGCCTACTAATGGAACAGTACAGCAGAAAGCCAATGGTAAACTCTTAGAAAGAAGTAGTTAACATTCTAGGGTATTCGTAAACAGTTTTTTTTTTTTTTATTGCCGTTGAAATCCAAAACCGTAAATATATTGTCATAAAATTCAGAGCCCATATCGCCCAGCCCTACTCTAACTGCTATTCTAGGAGAAATTCCAAAGTAACTGAATGATGCTGAGACAGTAACGTTTCCCTTCCAAATGTGTTTAACACACACCATTGATTTCTAAGTTAAACTATACAATCCTACAGCAGAAGGACTACGTTTTACAGGTTGCAAAAACACATTTAGTGGAAAAAAAAGTGGGTGTAAAGTTTTTTAATAGAATAATGGTAAAACCTCAATGTATTTTTATTTTTTTTTGTAGAAATTAGCCCTCCTTCCCACCAAAAAAACATTTGATTTGATTACATTTATTTATATTTCGCAATAAACCTACACACATCACCCCATAATGACAAAGTGAAAACAAGATTTTAGAAATTTGTGCCAATTTATTGAATATCTGTACTTTGTAGAAGATCCTTTGCCAGTGATCACAGCTTTACGTCTCCTTGGGTATGCTCCTACCAGTTTTGCAAAACTGAACTTTGGACAGTTTCTCCCATTTTTTCTTGTAGATCCTCAAGCTCTGTCAGATTTGATGAGGACTGTCAGTAAACTGCAATATTCAGGTTGTCTGGCAAATGTTCAATGGTGTTCAATTACAGTCGTTGGCTGGATCGCTCAAAGACATTCACAGACTTGTCCAGAAGCAACACCAACATTGTCTTTTGGCTGTGTGTTTCAGGGTGTTGTTGTGATGAAATGAGATCTTCACTCCAGTCTCAGGTCCTGCACACTGTGGAATGGGTTTTTCAAGGACTTCTCTGTAATTTCCACCATTGATTCTTTCCTGAATCCTGACCAGTCTCCCTGTCCCTGCCGCTGAGAAGCATACTCATAGAATGATGCTCTAACCACCTTGCTTCACTGTAGGTATTGCATTATCCAAGTGATGAGCGGTACCTTATTTTCACCAAACATAGTGCTTGTAATTCGGGCCTAGTATTTTCATTGTGGCCTTTTACACAAGAATGGCTTCTGTCTAGTCACTCTCCATAAAGGACTGATTGATGAAGTGCTGCAGAATTGGTAGCCCTGGCAAGTTCATCTCTGAGAAGAAACTCTGAAGCTCTGTTTGAGCAGAAATTGGTTTCTTGGTCACCTCTGTGACCCAAGGCCATTCTGGCCCTGTTCTCTTATTTGGCAAGACAACCATCTCTAGGAAGAGTCCTGGTGGTTCCAAACTAACATTTCACAATGATGGAGAACTAATTGCTCCACAGAACTTTGAATACTTTAGCAATTTTTATAACCGACACCATTTCTATGCCTTGACACAATCTCAGAAGTCTATGAAGTGTTCCTTTTACTTAATGGCTTTACTTAATGGCTTCCTCTAACATGCAGGGTGAAGTGTAAAATCCTGTACAGATAGTTGTGTCTTTGTAAATCATGTCGAATCAATTACATTTGCTACAGGTTAGGGCTGCACGATTATTCAAAATCATAATAAAAACGCAATTTGAACATGTGCTATTTCCAAACTGTAGAAAGCTGCACTTTTGGCTTTTTATTTTTACACACAATCAAAATAATTATTTTTAACTGGTGTGCCATCCTTGCTATAATCATATTCGTATACAATTTATTAGGACTTGTTTTAGAACCCGTTTGCATACTTAAAAATAATAATTCAGATTATTATAAAGGTTGGAGCCTGGCAAGCGAACGGCACGATCGTGTCAGTCAAAACATAACTACGAGCACCCTTACAACACCTCTTCCCCTATGTTTTGCTATTTTAAGACAATAAATGTTTACAATTCAAATGTCCAGCTGTGTCTCGAATTGGTCAATCAAACTATACAATACATTGTTCTGATCACTCCTCTCATTCATCCCAATTTATTAAAAGTGAGTTAAAGTGAGTATTCTTAAAATATCCCAATTCCGTGATGGCCCTATAACTAATGAAAGTAACAGCCACATCCCTATAAAATTATTACACGCGCGGGTCGGGGAAACGATATATCACCTGTGTAGGCACACTGAACAGCAAATTCTTACCAGTCAGAAACATTGAAGATGCAACATAGAGCGTACTGCGAAAGAATAATGCAGAGTAGGGCGTATTGTTAGAGGGAAAGGAAGAGGATCGATTAAGAAAATGAACTCAGAGGACAATGTATTGAAGACTACAGATGATTTGGGGATGAAAAATAATTCATCTTCTGTTGTTTAGGAAAATGTAGGGTTCCAGAGAGATGTCACAAAATAACATAATATGCAAAACCTGTAAGACAGTGGTAGGAACAACATGTGGCAAAACAACAAACTTATTTCAACACCTGAGACAGCGCCATAGGGACATGCATGAAAAATGTGTGGCTAAGAAGTCTCTTCACAAAACTAAAAAAACATGGCAAACCCAGCCCAAGCCAGCCAAACAATCATCAATAATCAGGGGCGGCGGAACAGTTTTATGTCAGGGGTGTGGGATTTCCTATTGTAATGGCCACATTAGTAAAGACGTAATTTAACTCTAAATACGCAGAGTCATACTAATAAAATGATGAATTGATCAACAAAAGGTCATTTATTATTTATTAATCTATAGCAAAAGTGTAAAAATTGCCTATAGAACACAGAAGAAAATGGCCTAACAAAATTATCCATTATGCTTGAGAAAAACATTTCCAACAAGCTACAAACATTCACAAAAGCAGATCATCCCCCTCAGAGTAAATGCTTCCAACAATACATTACTTTGAATATTTTACTCAATATTTCAATTTTGAAGGAGCTGAGGCAGGGGTACTGTCTGACTACACCCTTCTTTTGCATGCATAACTCTATATGAGAACAGCTCATCAGACAAAGAAATAACAGAGCCAATCACATTATTTAGCCAAAGACGTGCTCTAAACCACATCAAAAGGACCTTTTAATTGTTGTTTATCGCAATGTCTAGCAAAAAAATTGCAATATGATTTTTTTGTCCATATGCAGCCCTTCTACAGGTGGACTAGGGGTGTCGTGATATACCGGCATTCACGATAATCGTGATGTTTAAAAAATAAAATATTGGTATCATGTTAATAATACTCATATAATAATAGCGCATTCACTAGGCGAAAATGACGTATTTTTCCAAAAACTCCTCTCGGTTTTTCAAAAGCTTATTCATGTCACCTACAGACAAATGATACATGTGCTTAAACTACGAGTCTGGACCTATACACTGGCATTTCAATTAACGTAAAAGATGCGCCATTTTCGTAGCCTATTCACTAGGCGGAAATTATTTTTCCAAAAACTCGAAAAAAAAACTTGTGGATCTTTTGTTCATCAGTGAATCGGGTTGCCTTTTCACTATCCATTAAGTGTAATTGTTCTTTGTGAACGCTTTCATTTTTAAAATGTGTATAGTTATGGTTACAGACTCTCTCTCCACCTCCCTACACTCGTATTTTGAGTGTAATTCATTTGCCAAAAGAAAGACAAAACACAGAATAAACAAAGTTCAAGATGAATTTGACTGATAACATTATTTTTTTCTTCTTCATATTTTCTATAGATATTGCGATAATATCATTATCGTGAATTCTTTCGGCCACGATAATCTTATAGTGAAAATCTGATATCATGACAATCCTAAGGTGGACACCAATTGAACTCCACAGACATCTCAAGGTTGATCACAGGATGCTTCTGAGTTCAATTCGTTGCGTCATGGCAAAGGGTCTGAATACTTAGGTACCGGATATATTTCCATTTCACATTTAATAAAAAGTTGTTGCTAAAAATCTGTTTTCACTTTGCAATTATGGGTTATTGTGTATGTAGATTGTACTTTTTTGACATTTAATCAATTAAGTCTACAACAATAAAATGAGGAAATGCCCTGTAGATACTGAAAGAGTGGGGCATTAGCAATGTTATAACACTAACAGTGAGTTTGAAAACAAATATCTATTTTGATTATTGAACTACAGTAAGGAAAGTGAACGAACATACTTATGGCTATGAACCCACATTGAGAAACATGCATGAAAATGTATAAAAGAATTTAGATGTGTCTTACATTCGCAAAAGATTTAATTTTACATCCAATTTGACGTGCTCCCATTAACTTGTTGGTGTTCATGGGTCTTTTTCAATGAAAACTCCCTCATTCAGTGCATACTCAAATATGAGTTAATGTTGTAACAATAGGCAGCTTGCCGTAATCTTACCGCTAACTTCGTCTGATGACTCCTCATCTCGAGGCTTCCTCGGCTTGTTAGTCCGCTTAGTCATGTCCGCGGTTTTCAAGGAGAATGGATCCTTTAGCCGCATCTGTAGCTTCGGATTGGAGAGAGACAGAAATATCAGTACTACTCTTGGATGTATACATAACCAAAATTGACCAGCCCAACCAAAAACTTTGAAACAAAATCTATTACCTTTATTACAGGATTTAGCAAATGGCTGGCCACTTAGTCATGGTATTAAAGTGATGCTGTATGTGCAGGCTTTTGTTCCAACCCAGTATAAACACACCACCAGATACAAAGAAGCACTTAATAATTATACTGAATTGGCACCAGCACAATTACATTCTATCCTAGTAAATATACTCAAAAGTAAATATATTTTAGCATTCTATCTCGGATAAATCATCATTAGATAACATTTGCTCACCAACACATGAGAAGTTAGTTATCTGGCTACAGGTATTTAGATACTGTATAACTTGGCTAGCAAACTGTGAAATTTGTCGGTGGAATAGACCTGCAACTTTGCGGGTTTACAAGGGTTTTACTAGTAGTTGCTAACGTAGTTAGCTTACTTACCACATTGCCTCTGAAACTGATGTGTAGTTAGTTAACATTTAAAAACTCACCTATTTGATTTTGCCTCTTTAGCTAGCCAATGAGCTAACGTTAGCGTAATAGTTAGCTACCTACTGTAGCTAATAACTGTCAACACACACTACCTGAGTTAACGTTAGCTTGGCAGTTAGTCTCGTTACTGATTAAAAAAAATACACCACAAAAAAACTGAAAAAAGTTGCAAACGATATTTGTAGTAAATATATCTCAAACAATTCCAATAATAATCTTCACTTTTCAAAAGTGTCAAGAACATGTCGATTGAAACCACAGTCACATGGTAAATTGCTGAAGTCAACATGTGACAACATTACGGTGGCTCGTTCTGGTCAAGCATAACATGACATTAACATTTGAAAAGACCAATTAAAATAGCAAGGTAAAATATACAATTCTAATCGAACGTATATATGGATAATCAGCGTAATACTAAAACGTCGTGTGTTTTTCTTAGACACATGCAATCATTTCAATTAACTGTAAATTGAGAAGCGTGCCTTTCTGTCCTCGGTGTGACCCGTACGCAACGTCAACGCATGCGCAAGTCTGTCACCAAAGAAGGGCATTGAAGAAGTGAACGTACAATAATACGTTTTGAGTAGGTTATTGTCGTTAAGTCTTTGATTTAGATCAACGTATAAAGATTCACATGGCTCAGAAAGCATGTTCAAGGATTGCTGCAGAGATTCCACGTCTTTTGTTCAACCGAAACTTCATTCCAGCTTTGACAAGGGCTTCGAGAATATCAAACACATTGCGGACAAACTGTCGATGTACATCATGTACGTCTGCTTGGCAGGAGTGGAATGAAAAATATTTTGTCTGCGCAAATAGCGAAGTTAATTTAGTGTGATAACATTTTTAATGAATCTCATTGTAAATGTTGGTAAGCTGTTTTCCGTGGTCTTTTAAAGCACGTTAGTCAACAATGTTGTTTTGTTTATCTTGCAGATATCAGTGCCTCCAACAAAGTGTACGTGTTGCGTAATTTTAGTTCATCAACATTGCCAGAAACGGATGTATCTTACAAACAACTGAAGAAACTGCTTGCTAGCCAGACAAGTGTAGTAATAGATGTTCGAGAGCCGTGGGAACTCCGTGAGTATGGACACATCCCGGGGTCAATCAACGTTCCTCGTGAGTTATCCCTTTATTTAATTGCATGTCGGCTGACTTAAACATTAAAAAAGCAAATCTGCCTGTTGTAAAATGTGCTGCACCATGCTACAACATGATTTTATGAACAAAAAAATACTTTAATGTAAACGCACCATGTACAGTTTTTTATTCCTGGGAAGCCCAACGCTCTATTTTTACGTTAGTGTGAGCTCCCTGTAATCATTGGAACAGTAAGCATTTATTTGAATCCATACCCAAGAAGTTTGATACTTCTTGGGTATAGATTTGATATTCAGCATTTATTTGAGGCTGTTTGTGTTCTGAAAGCAAAAATTAGGCTTTGTAATAAAATATTATGTAATAGAGTGCATAATTTAATGCATTTAGTTCTCCAAAAATATTTTGAGAGCCAAAAATGTAATTTAAAACTAACAGTTCAATTCAACCACCCTCCATTTTTGGCTAGACTGCCACCTTTGCTTGAGGTGCTTTTTTTTGCTTTTGAAACTTTTTTTTTATTATTGAAACACTAGTTATTCATTTGCACTTTTGCCCCAACCACTGTGGGCGGGCTTTAGTGGGAGGTGTGGATGATGCTTCTCCGTTGGTCAGCCATTTTTTGAGTATCAGTTTGGCTAAAACCAATACGGATCAGCCTTTCTTTCCAAAGCAAAGGGAGTTTTAGGACACCTACTTACGAACTTGTACCTACGAGCATCTCAAGTAAGCATCACTGAGGTTTCTGATGTCCAATTTCTACATAGCTTGTAGTTAAGCTCCTACGATTCAGTGTCGGTTCATTACATTCTACTATATTACATACATTCCATAAAAGACAATAAGATTAAATGTGTGTGTATATATGTGTATGTGTATATATAATGTGTGTATGTATATGTATATGTGTATGTGTATGTATATGTATGTACAGTGAGGGAAACATTCTTTGATCCCCTGCTGATTTTGTACGTTTGCCCACTGACAATGATGATCAGTCTATAATTTTAATGGTAGGTTTATTTGAACAGTGAGAGACAGAAGAAGAACAACAAAAAACCAGACTAACGGATGTCAAAAATGTTATAAATTGATTTGCATTTTAATGAGTGAAATAAGTATTCGACCCCTCTGCAAAACATGACTTAGTACTTGGTGGCAAAACCCTTAATTTTTTCCGGAGCTGTATGTATGTATGTGTATATACAGCTCCGGAAAAAATTAAGAGACCCCTGCTCCTTTTTCTTTCCTTTCCAAAAAAGTTGAAAAGGAAAGTTTTGAGTGAGGAACAGAAGCGTTCAATGTGCAGTGGTCTCTTAATTTTAACCCTTCTGTTCTTCACTCAAAAACTTCCTTTTTGACTTTTTTGGAAAGGAAAGAAAAAGGTTCAGTGGTCTCTTAATTTTTTTCGGATGGGGTGTGTGTGTGTGTGTGTGTGTGTGTGTGTGTGTGTGTGTGTGTGTCCACGCGCGCCAGTACTTAGTGTGAGTTTTAAGTAGGCCTATGTATCATTAGCTAATGGAAACGCTGTAATATTTTTCTGCAAAAAAAATAACCATTACTCTCATGAAATATGATTATATATCAACTAAGAAACAAATAGGACATGGCCGGCTTATGAGTTGCCCTGAAAGAAAGTTAGATTAATTCATCTGAAATGGCGAGTACAGGTGTTCGTGGCTAAATGCTTTTGGTTAGCTTGAGAATAATAATTGCATGATTTATCATTCTACGGTATGTATGTAATATATTAGAATGTTTTGAACCGACACTGAATCGTAGGAGCTAACTAGCTATGTAGAAGTTGGACGGAATAACGCCCAGTGCTGCTTACCCGAGATGCCACCATCACACAGGCTAAATCCCAGATCGCCTACCTGCAAATTACTGTATATATGCCAGAATAATATGCGAGAAGATTAGTATGTATGGAGGAAATTTACTGAGATGATGTATTGATTAATTATACCATTGTATAGGAGAGTGGAAAATCACTAGCTACCTACTATGTTGATAGTAAAGTACTGAGTTAATGTATTTAGACAGTAGCAAAATGCAAGATGTGGTAATACAGAGCTAAACTAATCAAAGGAACAAGCCTGGGCTGATTTAAACTATAGTCATGTGATGCTCAAAGGTCAGTTATTTTGTGAGATGTTGTCCCACCTTGTTCATGCAAAAGGAGGTGTTTCTGAACTGTATGGCAGACAGACTGCCACTGATCTTGTGTTAGTGTCTTTCTGTCTCTATTTGCAAATATTAATAAATATTGTATTTGTACAAATATGTATGTAGTATGCGATCAGAGGTTCATCAGACACTGTCCTTCGTAGTTGTTTGCTAAGACTTCCTTTGTGTCGGAAAGAAACGCTGAACAGTACTGGTTGTAGCCAAACTGACACAAAAAATGGATAACGAATGGAGAAGCTTCGTCCACACCTCCCACGAAAGCCCGCCCACAGCAAATGAAGAACTAGTGTTTCAATCAAAAAAAGGTTCAAAAGCAAAAAAAGAAGAACTGCAAGCAAAGGGGACAGTCTAGCTGAAATAGTGGGGTTGATGGTGAGTTCTGTTTTTAAATAAATGTTTTGTTTTCAAAATATTTTTTTGCGCTCTATTACTAGATATTTGATTGCAGAATTTTTTTTTTTACTTTGAAGCCTCGTTTTTGCTTTTAGAACAATTATTTTTGATCGAAAAGAAAACTGTTTTGCTCTCGACAAAAAGACACAAATGTACCTCCATATAAATTCCTTATTTTAGCACACCAAAAGTATTGGGACAGTTGTCAATGAGAGGTGACAGGTCTGTCACATAATTTGTGCAGGCATAAGAGAGCTGTCAATATCAACTTTTGATTCCGGATTTTGCATTTGTCTCTGAAGTATACTAATGGTGTCTGTTCAATACTGTTCTATACTATTCTTTTCCATTAAATTATTATTTTTTTAAAATACAGTTGGACAGGTGAACGTTGCTCTCCAGCTGAAGCCTGAGGAATTCAAGGAGACGTATGGGGGAGACAAACCCCAGCCGACAGACCACGTGGTTTTTTCCTGCCTGGCCGGGGTCAGGAGCAAAACTGCCCTGGACACAGCCGTCTCTCTGGGATATAAAGAGTGAGGGAAACTGCATTGCCCATACACTACTATAAAACCATACTATACGTCGCAGGCTTTTATCATATTGACATACATAAGCTAGAAATAACTTCTCACTCAAACTCTGTGCTTTATAGTTTTACGGGAGATTTCCTTGTGACATTCTTTTTGAATGCTGTAGGGTGGTCATGCTTATGACATTTTGGTTGACGATTAATTGTTGCACAAATAATTGCAATTAACAATTTAATTGTTTGTATTGTACATTTTAAGCCATTATTATAGTGTAAGCTTAATAATCTTGTAAAAATACATGTGGTGGATCCGGAGATGATTCTTCAGATTTGTGGTGTTTGCACTTTTGAGCGTCACCTTTCTGGAACAGATCTGTCAATTCACCTCCTCCAGATTATTGGGCTCTCCTCTCTCATTTGGCTTAAAACCAAAATGCACCCAGAGCGGAGCAGTTGTGTTTGGCTTTGGAACTTGCACTACATCAGTGTAATAATTGCTCTTCTCAAAGGCAACCACAAAGCAATGACAATGACATTTTCCTGCACGTTGTGACATTTCAACTCTCACTCTGCTGCAAATATTATAGCCTAGTTATTTGAAATAGCCTTTCTCACATAGACAAACGTGTTTCAACGCTCAGCTAATTCATTCAGTTAAAAATGTACAAAGGACAAATAATTTTATTTCCAAATGTTAATATGCAATGGGACAACACATATTTCTGTCCATGCATTTTAATGCGCATTATCTAATTAGGAAATATGGATGTAAATGACAAAATTTGAATAGTCAGTGTTGATGCAACAAATAAGCGACTGAAACGTATTTCTCTATGAAATAATGTTGCGAAATTACATAATAGTGCATTGCAAAACAAATTTTAACTAGGTTTAAACATACTGAAATTAAAAAGCAAACAAGTTTCAGTAAATGATCTGCTCTTATAAAATTCCGCAGAGCTGTCAAATGCTTTTTGGCACCCATGTGTGAGACATCCTAACTGATGGAAACAGACATAATTTGCATGGTTTTGATTGAGACATTTCTAACATTGGCATCCCTTATTCAGATTGCAAACATGATTTTTTGAATCAATAGTGTGCAAAAAGATTGTCATAAAATGAATTGCGATCTGGCTCAAATAATCGCAATCAGGCAATTATGTAATAATTGAGAGTCCTATGTATAGGTTAACATTTAGGATCCGTTTAATGAACTCCTCATTTTTTACACTACAGTACTTTACCCAACATGCTCAGCAGCATCATTGGCAATTGTCAAAAGACCTGATCAAGTTCACAGAGATGTTTAATTGCTATACTTTATTTGCAAACTTTTTTTTATTATATAAATTTTTTAAAAAGATAATCATATATTTGGTTACCATTTCACTCATGTGTTTTCTCCCTTTTCTCTGTGTTCAGCGTGCAACACTATGCAGGTGGATGGCAAGACTGGGCAAAACACGAACAGGAAAGATGATTAACTGGGAGGCTCAAAAATTCTGTCATTTTTGAAGATCGTTTTATTTAATCATACCAAATCAATACAAAATTGGCAAACAGGATAGACAGATTGACCATGGTCAACATTTCAGGAGATTTTTGAAGGTAATCAACCAATAGTAAATTTGTTTTATATAGGCAATGTGCATAAATGATTTCATGTATATTGGGTTTGCACAGAAAAATACCTGTCAGTTTTACTTGGAGAATCTATGCAAATGTGTATCATATTTTTAAGTATAATAATACAATCCAGATTTTCATGCCCGTTACACAATGTGAATGTTTTTCCTCAAAAGGGTGGCTGCTCTCATTGGTGGAATCACTGTAAACATGGTACTTTGTGCAGGGTTCTGCAGCTTGCTGATCTAGAGCGGATATGTTTGGTCTTTAGAGTGTATCTGCATTCAGCAGGATGCAACATTGTATGACCCTCAGATGTAATGGCAACTCTGATAATCAGTAATTTTGACAAACATAATGGGACTTACAGTATGAAATAAGAAACTTTGAATCTGGCCTTAATCGACACATGTACCCTAAATCTGCACCAGAGACTAAAGGAGGAGGGGCCAGCCCTCTGTGACATATTTGGCTTCAGGTTTATTGCCATGTTTCTGACTTGTGGGGAGTTCTTTCTGGCCACTGTGTAAAGTACTGTTCATCTCGTCTATCGTACTTCCGATGTGATTTATGGGTATATTTTTTCCTGTAGTTCTGTCTCCGATGTTCTGGAATGTTCGCCAAGTGAATGCAGCCTAACGCTTCACTGTAGGTCTCTCCTGTGCACATTATCTGGCAAATACATGCATCTTAAAGGCTTATTTAATGTATATGATAATGTGTATGTAGGTTTGGAGTGCATATACTGAAAAAATAAACATAGCTTCGGTCTATTTATTTAGCATTCGGTGTAAATAAAATAAACACTGATTTGTCGCTGTGCCTTTTTTTCCAATAAAGGTTTTATGAAAACAAATCTGTGGGAACTAAGCAACATCTATAACAATGAGCAACGAAGTATAAGTATCCTTTTGAAGAGGATCAGATTTTTATGAATAGTTAAAAGACAGTGCTATATATTTCAGTTGAAATAGGGTATTTTTCTTGCTTCAAAAACATCGATCGTGAAGAAATCTTCTGTAACAGGTTCATATAGAGTATGCCATAACCAATTGAAATAAGCACTACATCTCTCAAAATGAATTTTCCACATAACCTTTAACAGGCATTCATAAGTTCTTTTGTCATCATTTATAGATGTGTCAAGTGTATTACCAAATTCAGCAGTCCTTGTGTGATAATGCTCAAGAGCTGTACATAGAAATGGAGTCTAGTACTTTAGTAAATATTATATATTTAAATAGGTTTAATTTCTGTTCAAGTGGTTACCTGGTCTTAGTGATTTTCTACTTCATCTCCAAAAAACAAATTCAGTTGAGGTTCACAGTCTCCTTTGGTCATCATTCTTTTCATTCCTCTGTAGCCAATCACAGGAATCAATGGCAAAATAATTTGAAACGTGACACTCATCACTCATTCCTATAATTGTCTGAGCTGCTATCTGGTCATTGTACCTGTTAGGTACCTTATTCCTGTATCTCTATATACAGTGCTTTTGGATAGTTTTCACACCCCTTCTCTTTCTCCGCATGTTGTTCTGTAATAGTTTGATTTTGTATTTGATTACATACTATTTTTGTCATGGATCTACACACAGAACCCTGTAATGACATTGAAAATAAAATTGAAGTATGTACGTAAGTATTCAGACCCCTTGCCATGACATCCCAAATTGAGTTTAAAGGCCTCCTGTGTGTTTTTATCATATTTGAAGTGTCTTTAGAATTTTATTGGATTCGACCTGTGGCAAATGTAATTGATTGGACATGATTTCGAAAGACAACTGTCTATACAGGGTCTAACACTTGCATAGAAATCCAAAGCCATGAAGTACAAGGAACATTTCATAGACTTTCAAGAGTGTGGCAAAGCTAGTCACAGGAAATGTAACTCTTGACTGACTCGAATCTTTTCAAGTCATTCAGTAAAAGAACAAATCTTTTGAGTCATTTCATTCATTTGAGTCAGTAATGCCGAGAGCCCACCCGGCCCACCACAGCAGCAAACAATACTCATTGAGTGGGTCGTTCACAAGTCTTTTTTACTTAAGCAAACGCTAGGTGTATGAATTCATCTGTGTTTTTCATTACAATCCAAAATTAAATACTGTATTATTGTTCCAAGCATTCAATAATATTTTACAAACATGTATTTCTAATGCTACTGTCTTTTCAAAAAGAACGAATCGTTTGCGAACTGCACATAACACGTCAAGGCATAGAAATTGTGAAGGTTATAAAAAAAAGCTAAAGAATTCAAAGTTATCTGGAGCAAATAGTGCTCCATCATTGTGAAATGTTAGTTTTGGAAACACAAAGACTCTTCCTAGAGCTGGCTGTCCAGCCAAACAAGGTAACAGGGCAAGAAGGGCAACTCAATTGCTACTCTAACCATGCTTTATAGTTTCTCCTCAGAGATGAAAACTTGCCAGGACCACCAATTCTGCAGCAGTTCATCAATCAGTCCTTTATGGAGAGTGACACAGAAGCCATTCCTGAGTAAAAAACATGACATGCCACTTGAAGAACTCTGAGAAAATAAGGAAAAATATTCTCAGGTCTGATGACACAACAAACTACTAATTGATTGGACATGGTTTAGAAAGGCACACGCCTGTCTGTGTGTTATACAGGATTAGGATTTTAGTTATCTGTTTTTGCATTAGTTTTAATATGTTTTAAAATATTTTTTTTCAAATTCAGTTTAGTCTCTGTTTCCAAAGAAGCTTTTGTGTTTTTGTTTGAACAACAATCAAACAAAAACATTTCCAAATGGTTTATATTTTTGTTAGTTTCAGACCTAGTTTCTAGTTCCAGTTTAGTTTTTGTTTATAACAAATTTATCATATCTTATAATTTATCTAAGAGGTGATCAAGAACCCAGGGGCCACTCTAACACAGCTTCAGCTAGAGTTTCTCTGCAGAGATGGGAGGACCTGCCAAATGGACAACCATCTCTGCAGCACTCCATCGATCAGGCTGTCATGGTAAAGTGGCTAGACTGAAGCCTGTGTAAAAGGCATATGACATGTTGTCTGAGGAATTGTTAAAGCATGAGGAAAAAGATGATGTCACCCGTGCTACATCTGGCAAAAACAATATACTACTCATCATGTGTAGTATTGGCCAAAACTGTATTTTGTTTGCGGTTCCTAAGACCTGTACTGAAGTAGGGAAACAAGTGTTCCAGTACTGTGCACCCTCCACTTGATTTTACATCTATAATCAAATCTACAATTGATATTGAAATGGGGTCTGTAAATGTTTTGACCCTTAATCTGGACTGTACCTTGCTATGTACGGTATACACTGGTGAGCCAAAACATTATGACCACTCAGAGGTGAAGGGAATAACACTAATCATTTCCTAACAAGGTCACATGTCATGGACTGGGTAGAATAGATGGTAAGTGAACAATTAGTTCTCGTAGTCGATATGTTGGTTGCTGGAGAAATGGACAGGAGTAAAGACCTGAGCGACTTTGACCTGAGAGACCTGATCGACAAAAGGGCCAAATTCTTATGGCCAGATAACTGGGTCAGAGCATCTCTGAAACGGCAAGGCTTCTGGGGTGCTCCCAGTCAGCAGTGATGAGTACCTACTGACAGTGATCTGAGGAGGGACAAATCACAAACTACTGTCAGGGTGTTGGGCACCCAAGGCTCATCAATGCACAAGTGCAATGAAAGTTATCCCGTCTGTCCCGAACCGACAGAACGTCTGCTGTGGCACTAGTCACAGAAAATGTTAACGGTTACGGGAGGTATGTGCCACAACACACAGTGCATCGCACCCTGTTGTGTATGGGGCTGTGTAGCCACAGACCAGTCCGAGTGCCCCTGATGACCCATGTCCACAGTCGAAAGCACCTACAATGGGCACACACAGGTCAGAACTGGACCTTGGAGCAGTGGAAGGATGCCTGGTCCGATGAGTCCTGTTTTCTTTTACATCATGTGGACAGCCGTTTACCAGGGGAAGTGACGGCACCAGGATGCCCTGTGAGAAGATGGAGGGAGGGTGGAGGGAGTCTGATGCTCTGGGCAATGTTCTGTTGGGAAACCATTTGACTGGGCATTCATGTGGACATCAATTTGACACGTGCCACCTACCTAAACATTGTTTCAGACCAGGTACACCCCTTCATGGCAATGGTATTCCTTGGTGGCAGTGGCAGCTTTCAGCAGGATAATGAGTCCTGCCACACTGCACACATTATTCAGGAATGGTTTGAGGAACATGATGAAGAGTTCCAGCTGTTGCCCTGGCCCAGATCTCAATCCGACTAAGCATCTGTGGGAGGTGCTGGACCAACAAGTCTGATCCATGGAGGCCCCACCTCGCAACTTACAGGACTTGAAGGATCTGCTGCTAATGTCTTGGTGCCAGATACCACAGCACACCTTCAAGGGTCCTGTAGACCCTGTAGGTTGGTACTGTTTTGGCGGCATGTGTAGGACCAACAGCATATTAGGCAGGTGGTCGTTATGTTTTGGCTGATTAGTTTAAATAGTAACTGTGGTAATCTGTTTTATTTTGTGATTTTATGTATTGTAAATTCTGTATGTTGTTATTTTGGTCAGGTCCTTCTTGGAAAAGAGATTTTTAATCTCAATGAGGCTAACTTGGTTGAATAAAAGTGAAATTGAAAAACAATAAACAGGGTTAAAACTGTCCAGGGTCATTTCCATTTCAGAACGTGTAAACTGACAAACCAGTTTTTCACGTTTTTCATAGAATAGAATTTCTATTTACTTCTTCATGAACACAAATGGAATGGTTTTGCCCTTGTTCGTGAAACAGTAAACAGCCAAAAACAGAGTACAAAATAGTTTTGGACAAGTTGACATCATTAGGACCACACAGAGTCATAGTGATTTATTCCTCTCATCTGGCTCAAGGAGCATTCCTCTAAGTGCAACGGCGGGTGTGTGTCAGTAATGAGGGATGTCATTGATTAGATGCTGAAACTGCACTGGTAGGAATACTTAGCTACTGTTCGCATCACTGAGATATGCAGAGTGGACTTCTTCACACCCCACCCGCCTGCAAGCTCTGAGGTAAATGGAAAGAATCATACCAATGCAAATTGTTGATCAGTTGTAAAGGTTTTGAAGACAACAGCCGCTGTTCATTTTTCAGATCATTTTAGGCCTGTAGGCTTAGAAGAGCTCAATGTGATTAGTCACGAGTATGAGCTCAATGTGATTAGTCATAACAATGCTTATTGATTTGATTTCTGCACTTGGGGCGAAACATTTGATGCTGCTATAAGTACAGTATAACTGTGGATGAATAGTACATTATAAATACAGTAATGGTAAGTCACTAGAATAACACAGTAGAATAATGTCACTTCATTCAACAGTTTGATGCCTTTGACACTGGCTCAAGTAAACAATTAGTGTAGGCTTGGGGACTGTAAATCTGATGATTTGACTATATGACTATGCAGTAGTTTTGTTATCTTGCACAGTACTGACCATTTTAGGCCACTTGTGGAATCTGATTTGAATGGTGCTTAGGTTTTAATACAGGAAACATGAATATTTTATGACATATGTCGCATAGAAATAAGAATTAAGCAAACAGGCATCCCCACTCAAGTCCATTATGATTTAACGTGGACTCACAACCGTCATTAGAACAGCCGTAAGTGAAGTTGAAGGTAAAAGCAGGATGTGTGTACCAATCATACTGTGCTCTAATATATTGAATAAAAATAACAAAAAATACAAACAATACATTCCATTGGATGAGCTCCCATAAAATTTTAATGAAAGGCCTGGAAAAGTGTTCCCATTAGATCAATAGTCAAATTGACAAACTGGTACATAAATGTTATCTTTCCTTATATGTTTGGAGAGGTTGTGTTGTTTAGTAATTTGAGGGGCCAGTGACTGTTCTGGGTTGAGGGGCAGTATTTTGTCTTTTATGTATAGGTGTAGTTTCTCCGAGACCAGACTACTGTTTACTCCATTCACATCATTCAACCAAATGATGCATGAACTCCAGACACCACTCCGCCCAACCCCCGTTCTCCATTTTCCCCTGATTTCCACTCAAGCAGTTCATTCCACTTTCTTTCTTTCTGCATATCCCTTATTTAATGTAAAAAAAAACAGACCAGACTAATAAGTACTAATTTGTGTCAAATCTCACACAGCCCGTTGTCTTGTGTGTCAGTTGGCCTGACCTCATCGGTCACCCCCTAACCCTGGGCTCTGGGTGCAATTAAAGCCCCCTGGCCCTTCAGAGTGGATCACGTCAGTGGCCCCTGCTGTCCATCTGCCCTAATGGCCCTGCTAGTGCTCCCTCAGTTCTCTCTGGTTCTGTTCCAGAATCTCTGTTCAGCTCCTCACATAGTGCTGGCAGATGTCTAAGTGTCGTGCCAGGTCAGGCCCCAGTGTGGTGCTGAGGTTAGAGATTCCAGAGGTCTTGCCCCATGACTTGGGCAAGGCCAGGCCCATGCCTTAGAGCTGGGCTAAGTTCCACCCTGCGAGGTATAAAACAGCCTTGGAGGATGGAGCTACAAGAGTGCAAACACAAAGTTCCCTCAGTCGAACACCGAGCTCCTACAGAGAATTCCCTAAGCAAGACGGACCCAAGCAGCCGCAACAATGAGTCGCAGCCCAGAGAGGATGTCGTCCTACCGACGCCACTTTGAGGACATCAGCAGCTCGTCCTCCTACATGGTAAGGGTTTCCAGCCCGTCCCCAACACGAAGAGATGTCCGCCACCAGTCAGCCAGCTACCCTCGTAGTGCCCGAGCTAGCAGTATGCGGGCTGAGACCCTGGGCCGAAGGACTCTCTCCACCTCACGCACCTCCCGCATGGCTGGGTAAGATGCTCAGTCCACCCTCTACACCTAAAACACTCAGACCCTTTTTTCATACAACGGAGGTTACCTATCCACAATAGTTGGTGTGGCTGTGATCAAAAGGACATATTGAAGCCAGCAGAGTGTGATTCAGTTCAGAACTAGTGTGAAAGGGGTTGTAAAATGTGGATAAATAGCATTCATAGAATTTGTGGTGATTTGAGTAACCCAAAGGATTCTCAAGGAACCCTTGGAGTTCTTCAAAGAACCATTACTAGTCAATGTTTCATATCGCACCTTAATTAGTTGAGGGTTTCAAGCTAAATCAAAACCTAGTGATTCAGGCTCAATTCATGTGATATGATTTGTCAGATAAAGCTCAACAGACACAGCAATGTTATTGATTGTTCATGCTTTGGTGATACTAATTACATCTGCCTCAGTTCAAATGTTGATTAAATTCAGTAAAAGTGTAGATTTAATTGTGCATACCCTTTAAACACATGATATTCACACTAATGTGGCCATACCTTCTCAAAGTCACACCTCCCATAAACGGGACTCCAGTTTGATAGTAGCCTTCCCATCACAAAAGCTACTGGATTAAATTTACACAGTAGTTAAATTTACACAGCAGTTCCTAAATATCCTTGTAGAGGGAAAGGTTCCTTCGTATGAGGTGCCTTTAAACAGGTGACATCGGATCTGAAAGATACAGAACTACACGCTGCTGATGCACCAATTAACATAAACAAGAAAGGTCTTTGTGCCATATTATATTCAGGATTTAACTGCTTTTGTCAAGCTGTCGCTTACTGTCTATATGTTTACATATTAATCTAATTCCTCTCTGGGATGTTGACTTACAACACATTCTTATTTATAGGAGCAGCAGGCACTTCGAGAGAGAGAAAAAAATACATTTCGGTTACTGGTCAGATCCTCTAAATGCTAGGCATACCTGCTGCCTCTGTTTTTACTGAGACAACGAAAACGAACTATCCTTCACTCGTTTAAATAGATTTTTTCATCTTATAACATCACTCTCAATGAGGACTGAGAAAAATGTCTTTCGGTGTTGATATGGAAATTTCTTTGCAATCAAGCTTAGTTACTAACATCATCAAATTAACTGGAACCACAGGCACGTTTAAATAAACATTTCCCCCATCCTACACAAAGCACATTTTTGACAGTGTTGTGCAACAGAAGCCTATTCCTAAATGAAATTCGATGGCACCATTACTCAAAATGTATTGAAGAAATGTAATGTGTGAAAACGCCTGTGTTAATTTTCCGCGTCATTCCAAGAATATTGTTTTTTTACGTGAATGCACAAATATGTGAACATTATAAGAGAATAAGTATTCAAATTGCATATTATATAACATAAATGCTGTATCCATGTGAAAAAATGCCACAGTAAAAAACAGATTTCATATGCATTTAACTGTGTAAAAGTTGTAGTGTAATTTCACATAGCCAACATGTAGTAGGTAACGCACTATTCGAAAACGTTATACTTGTAACCTTGACTCTAGAGGTGTGTAAAGGTCGACACTTGGGTTGAGAGGTCAAAGTCCAAGTGAGTCATCATCCAGGGATAACGTTTTCTTCTGAATCCTGACATCAGAGTAGGAACGAATGTGGCACTTGGAAATTAATAAACATGTGCTCGACAGGCCATCAATCTGCCGTTTGACTGTGATTGTGACATGTAAGTGGCAATAACCTTTCATGTTCACGTTATGTCATGATGTATGTTCGCAGAATAACAAAGTGATGAAAGTTGCCTCCAGGTCAGGGTGTGTATGTTGAACTGCCTGTCATTTCAGCGGGAATGCAGGAATCGTGGCATGTGTGGGCTACGGTAATGGGACCCCGATCGACCTGGATGCATCTGCTGCGGAGAACAAAGAATTCCTCAGTACGCGCAGCAGTGAGCGGCAGGAGATGATCGTACTCAACGACAGACTTGCTGTTTACATTGAGAAGGTATACGCACCTCAAGAGAGCAAACGGAAACAGCTTGTAGTATAGGTGCACTCAAACTAATTTACGCAGCACATAGGGACACATTTGTTTCCATATACACACAATCGTGGACAAAGGTATTGGCACCCATGCAATTTATTTAAATATTCTAATAATTCTTCTACAAAACTGTTGGAATTAAAAAATAGTTTTGTATCCATATTTGTATTTCATTAGTTTGCAGTTGAGCAAAAACAATCTGAATAATTTACTTATTTTTAGTTTATTCCACACAGAAATCCTAAAATTGCCTGGAAAATAGTATTGGCACTTTCTAAAAGTAGTTGGAAATAAATAGATTTCAAGCATGTGATACTCCTTTACTATGGAATTAAACTCACCTGTGGTGAGTTGCAAATGCCTACAATCACTAACTCAACCAGTTTGAATGGATAAAAAGACTCATTCAATGTTTCTGTGTCATTGTGTCTACCAAAATTAGCATGGAAACAAAAAGTCTGACACAAGATCTCCAGAGATCTATATGGTTGCTATGTCCACTGAATGTAATGTAATCAAGACTTTTAAAACCCATGCCACTGTAACCAACCTTCCTTCCTGGATGTGGCCACAAAAGAAGCTTGATAGAAGATCGCAGTGAAGGATTGTTCCAATAGTGTTGCTGTCGCCTAGATCAACTACCTTACAGATTCAAGCTGCCCTTCAGGCACAAGACTGTTCAAACTCGCACCATTTGTCGCCAACCTGAAAGGGGTTTGTGCTGCAAGAGAAACACGAAGCCTGTCTGAATTTGCCAAAACTTACCTGAACATGCCAAGGCCCTTCTAGTGATCAATCTCCTGTGGACAGATGAGGCAAAATGTTACATTTTTGGTAATGCACCCACTGTCAGAAAGCTGGATGATGGGTCTTCCAGCAAAACAATGACCCCAAACACACTTCCAAAAGCACCCAGGAATGGTTCAAGACAAAATGCTGGACTGTTCTGAAGTGGCCAGACTTTGAGTCCAGATATAAATCTAAAACATGTTGAGAGATTTTGTCACAGCAGTTGGGGGGCATCCTTCAAATTGTGAGAACTGGATCAGTTTGCAGAAGACTGGGCCAAACTCCCAGTACAGAGGTTCATGAAGCTCATTCATGACTAAGAAGCACTTGATTGCAGTTATTTTCCCTAAGGCTGTCCCACCAAATATCGAGTCTAGTGTGTCAATAATTTTCTCAATGACATTTAAAAGGTTCTAAATTAAAAACAAAGGTTCTGATATATTAACAATGAAATAAAGATTTGTAGAGGCCAAAATATGCCTTGGTGCCACATATTATTTAACATCAACCATTGATGCATATTCTTATGCTTTTATAAGAGACATATGTATGTATCTTAGAGCTTTTTGATGGAATTTGTTTGATTAGACCATGCTTGCTTGAGTGGGCCATACAGCCTTGCAGTGGGGAAACAGCCCTTCTGGCTGTGGAGACAGAGGCGCGCATTATTCTCACTTAATTGGGCAGCAAGCATATTCAATGGAGGCATGCTGACAAACTCCGGGCCTGATGATAATTCATACCGCGGCGTTGTCTTTCCCTTAAAAGGTTCGGTCCCTGGAGCAGCAGAACAAGCTCTTGGAGACAGAGATTGAAGCCATCCAGAACCGGTTTGTGAAGCCATCAGGCCTGCGTAAGCTGTATGAGGAGCAGCTGAGAGATCTGAAAAAGATTGCTGAGCAGATGAGAATCAAGCGGGTGAGAAAACATGGCTTAATTCATACATCACTCTACCATGATTTACCTCGCATGTGATCATTAGAGCAGAAATACTGAAATCTTAGTTGCTAACGAGACTCTATCACCCCTCACTGACTTTCAGAACATGTACCCAAGCATGCAGACAATATCAAAAGATGTCAACTTGGTGTTTTCAAGGTTTCCTACCTGGTTATTTCCAGTAGACACACACACACGGAGAGAGAGAACTAGGCGTTTTGTGAATATTTTTTCTCTACAATATTGTGATTTTAATTTATTTGCGTTCTGCTACCTCTGGGCTTTTGTTTCCAGGACCAAGCCATAGCTGGGAAAGAAGGCATGGCAGGCCAACTGGAGATGATCAAAGTGAAATACGAGGAGGCAGTTGGACTGAGGAGACAGGCCGAGATGGAGATTGAAGCATTCCGCCCAGTAAGACGCTGTTTAATTACTTCACTGTTTTAGCCAAATTACCTGATTAACGTTCGACTGTCACTGTGTGCCATTCAGGATGTGGACAGAGCTACCTCTCAGAGGATTGCCCTGGAGAAACAGCTCGAGCAGTTGGAGGTGGAGATTGAATTCCTAAGGAGGGTGCACAAAGCGGTAGGTCACAATATTGCACACACTGATTGATCGGCCTCCACGATTTGCGGTTATTATTAAACCATTTTTCTTTCTCAGGAAATTGAAGAGCTGCTGAAAATGATCTATGCCGCACATGCCACAGCCCAGAGTGCCTATGACCTCCCTGACCTCTCAAGTGCTCTCAAACAAATCCAAGCACAGTATGATGACATTGCCGCAAAAAATTTAAAGGTAGGCAAAAGTAGGCAGGGTCGATATAAAATGATATTAATTAAATAGAGGTCGTTTAGACCAAGTATACTGTAAATACATCAGTCATGAATCATATAATTTGCATTTGTTTTAGGAAATGGATACCTGGTATAAAAGTAAATTTGAAGACCTGAACAATAAGACAACAAAACACGTGGACATGGTTCGAAATGTAAGGGAAGAAGTTACTGCAGCCAAAAAGGATGTAAGTTAAAAAAAGAGACTGTACTTTTCCAGGCATTTTTATGCTTTATTTGACAGAAAAATGTGGACAGGTAAAACAACTGTGGGCCTGTTTTGATCCCCCACTGCAGCATAATTATGTCACTTTAGACTGTTTGACCAAGGCCAATGAAGTTAAAATATTTGATAAAGATATTCCTATATGCATGCAAAATCATGTATTATTAGACTCTATATATAGGAGAGTTGTAGCCTCCAGAACTTCAGTCAAGATATGAATGGAAAACAAAGCTTTATTTTTCCTAACCTTAAAGATCCTAAATAAAGAGCGTGGCCTGGATGCTCTAAAGACCAAAAATGAGGCACTGGAAGCTCAGATTCGTGAAGCACAGGAAAAATATAAGAAAGAGCTGGAGGACCTTCAGGTGAGAATGTATAGAAGTGGCCCAGTTATTCATGCACCATTCCTCAGGCCAGTTTACTCCTAACTCAACTGCTAAAGATCTAAATTCATCGGACATTGTTCAAATCCAAGTACGTGCAAAATGAAAGTGACCCTTTTTGACAATCACAGGAAAGGATTGAAGCCCTGAAAGAGGAGCTGAAATCCACCAAATCCAAAATCGCTCTGCATCTGCGTGAGTACCAGGACCTCCTGAATATGAAGATGGCACTGGAGATTGAAATCACAACTTACAGGTATGCTTGGAGCTCAGGTAATGCCTGGTTTATTGGCAAAGTATATAATCATACAAAACATGTATAAGACTATTTGAAAAACAAACAAATGGAATGTCATTAGATTCAAAGAAATTGAAAAGCAAATGAATGGTCATGGCTCATTGATTGTTGACATTGACCAGTCACTGATACAGCTTTCCTCTGTGTTCATAGAAAGCTGATTGAGGGGGAAGACTTGCGCCTCGCCACCATGGTTGGGTCCATGTCAATCATGAGTAGCAGCTTGAGCTCCATGAGTGCTGGGATGAGCGTGGGCATGGCTGGAGCCATGGGACCTGGACGCAATGGTGGAGGAACGGGTGGAGCAGGAGGCATGGGTAGAGGAATGGGTTCTGGAGGTGTAGGTGGGCGGATGGGTGCTGGATTCGGGGGTGGAGCTGGTGCTGGTGGCCTAGGAGCTGGAAGCACAGGGCTTGGAGGAATGGGTGCAGAAGGTAGCGGTGTTAAAGGCTTGAGTGCTGGTGGTGATATTAGTGGGGGAATTGGTGGAAGAATGGGTGGAGGGAGTGGTGCTGGAGCCATGGGTGTTGCCGGCACTGGGGTTGGAAGCATGGGTGCTGGAGTAAAGGGGGATCGGGGAATGGGAGGAGGCATGGGAGCTGGTAGCAAGGGCACCGTGGGCTTGGGTGCTGGTGGCATGGGTGGAGGAACGGGTGCTGGTGGCATGGGTGGAGGAACGGGTGCTGGTGGCATGGGTGGAGGAATAGGAAGCGGTGTTGGTGAATATGGATACAGCGCCGCCAAGGACTACTCCCACCAGGAGCAGGCAGTCGAACTGACAGAAAGGAGGACTGTGCTCATCAGGTAAAAGTAACAGTTAAAGACAACATCCGTAATTTGAGCAACAATGATGTGGTCATCCCCATCTGTGTTTTGGTGAAAATCAGAGAAATATAATGGCTTCTAGATTCATAGCCAGAGCTATGAAAGCAAGGCCTGAAAATATTGATGCATTATGCTGTTCTTTTAGGGTATGGCAGTGGGTAATGACAAAACTATGCTCTTGAGGCATTTATTAATTACCTTCTTCACTTATATTTCTGTAATTCATGAGTCCAAAGATTGATGTAGATTCTATGGATGCCAGCTTTAATCAAAAATGGTTGTATGCTTATTATTGATCGTTGCTAGAAGGGGACAGTGTTAGGTCTCAATGTTTCAGACAGTGACCAGAAAAAATCTTCACCTGTACCTTTTTTGCAAAAAACTTATTCAACCATTTAATTTTTTTTGCTTTACCTTAGAACAGTTAAAGCAGAGGACGAGACACTGGAAAGTGACACCAAAGAGCAAACCTACATAATCTCTGGCGCTGCTGACGACTCGGACGAGGAGTAGGCGTCAATGGCCATGACCTCTTTTCACCCCTTAAACCCTCACGCCTCCAAAGCTTTGCACTGACGACTCATGTCTGCTCCCTGACCTTTTACCTAGACATGAGACCACAAGTGACCCTGAAGCCTAGTCAAGCGGTAGGCTGTTGTTATATGCCTTTAAACCACATTATCCAAAACCTCTTTTTGCCTTACAAGTATATTCAACAAGCATCAAATAAAGCTCTCAGCACTCAATTCCTGGTGTGTCTTCTGTTTGATTAAATACATGATGTCTGATTTGATTCAGTACACTGTGTTTCTTGGTGTGCATATTATGTTCCATCTTCAGAAAATATTATCTTGAAATGGATTTACACATGTGCATCCATGACGTCCGCTGTGACATACCCCTGAGACTGAATGAAATCCACAATAATCTAAACAAAAGGTTAAAGGACTCACATTTAATGTTACATTTTATTAGTTCATGTTTACATACTATAGAGCCAATTACACAGTCCCCTTTGGGAACAGAACCCAAAACCCTGACGTTGATTCTGTAAACCACAGGGAACAGGGAAGGTTGCACAGATGCTACCTTAATCACCCACTCACATTGAATGTCTGAGGTGGTCCTCGCTCGGCACACTAGGCCCTCTAGGTTGTATGAGCGTGTGGACAGGCAGGGTGGATGGGTGAAGGAGCGGCAAAGTGAGGAATGAGAAGAGAGTCATGCTGCGGGGCCAGAGTCCTTTACCCTGAAATCTTCTTGAGGGGCCATCGCACAGCTTCGGTCTTACATTGAAGCGATGGCACACAGGCGTTCCATGTCCCCATTCCATCCACATCCGCACCTTTTCTGTCTACGGCTGATCCGGAAGGATCGCGTCTCGTCAGCACGTGCCAAACACACTCAGCATCCCAGGATTGAGAGGAAACACATGACAGAGGAGCAACTAAAAGTTGTGCAGTATAACACACTCAAAGACAACGCAGTCGAGATTTTGAATAACACCATATCGATGATATTACATGTGAATGCAACTGGTGTTATAAGGTGTAAATTAACTTTCATTGTCGATCTGGATTACCTCACTATGTTACATTAGTAGTGTTCAAGATGAACGTATCGATGCATTTTGGGGTTTGTTTGGGATTGTTTTGACATTGATTGTTTTCTATGTTGAATAGCTAATGGGCTTGGCAATGGTCATTTAACAGACACACTCATGCTGAGCGACTTACTGGAGCAACCAGCGTTATCTGTCTTGTTCAAAGAAAGAACGACAGATTTTTCACGTTGCCAGCTCGGGAACAATAACTTGACAAATGCTCTAACCACTAGGCTATCCGACGCCCCAAATATAATATTTCTAGATGTAATATATATACATATATGTATATATTTATTATATATGCATAGGCGATAGGCTTATATATTAAGTAAAAACCACAATATGTTAAATATTTAGAGAAACATGTTTCAGGGGATGAAAAAACATCGATTTCCAGGCCTATGGGATCACATCTATTTTAAAAATCTATGATTTACCTTTCAGTGCACTAACTGAAATGACGAATAATATTAAAATATATGTAGGTGCTGAATTGATTTACGTTTTCATATAATATAACGTTTTCGTAGAATTTTGTTAGAGTATATTCAGAGACCATTTGTAAATGTAAAGGGAAAACACCATTATGATCATTTACGAAAAACATTTGCAGGATTACTCAGTGAGAATACTGGGAGAAAAGGGAGGAAAATCTAAAAAAAAATTCTGATTCAAAAGGGTGGGGAATGTATTTTTCTCTCCCCTAAAAAAACCTACTGGCTATTCAATTAGAATGAAATTCAAATTGTTGAGGTCTCAAATAAATATATAATTTCAATATATAAATGAAATTCCTATCATTTCAACGCAGCAATTATACAAATGATTCAGGAGCATGCACGAGATGCAGGCATATAGGCCCAATGAATTAATCAATAGCCGTCTTTGTCTCTTGGTCATCATTTTCACAAGCTCATATCACCCGAAACACAGGCGCAATTAAAAGCCAGTAGGCTACAGCACTCAGTCTGTACGCGCAGGGGAGATTATAGTCGAACCTAGAACTGTCAGTCCTGCTCTCTAATGAGGAAGAGCCAGACATTCTCTCGACTCTGATTGGCCTTGATTCATGTCATTAGATTACTTTTTTTCGCTGTTTAATGTGCATCAAACTTAAGGAGACTCACTTCTGACGAAATAATAACCAGCGAAAAGCTTTCATCGATATGATGGGATGCAATGTTATTATCAATAATTAGCCTAACCGACAGGCAGAGCCACTGGCCTGCGACCGACCTCTGCATGGAGATGCGTTGATAGGATGCAACCGGGAGCTATCCATGGTCCTGTCGAGCATTTTCCATCGTCTGGTGAAGGGCGCAACTTTCCAGCCAGAATGTAAACAGCATAAAATAAACATTAGGCTACTAAAAATAGTTATTACCCAGTCCTAGAAAAATTAAATACAGTTATCAAATATTCTTATGGAGAGTCCCTGCACACACATGCCTTCTTCAACATAGGCCTATAAAACCAGGCACTTCCAATCAAGCCGCCTACATTTGACCGGCTTTGAGGGTTAAAATTATCTAGAAAGGCATTGTAAAAGGAATACTCCACATTGTCTGGTATTAGATAGATAGAATACCTGTCAAAGGTTTGGACACACCCCATTCACTTGAACGGGTGTGTCCAAACTTTTGACTGGAACAAGACTATACTAAAGGAATTGTCAAATATAGACTATCCTTCGGGATATCTGTTTTTACTTTTATGTACAATTCCAAGAATAGACCTTATTCATAATATATTGACTGCATAACGTCCTTGAGAGTCTTTATTTCCTCAGTACGTTTGAACGTTTGAAATTCGAATGATAGATTGTTATCCTACATATTTCGTTCTGTTCTTCAATTATAGAGTGCAAAGTTTATTTTTATATTTATCAATGTCTATTATCATAACTATAAATAGTGAATGTCACAAGCTAGTACAAATATTAAAAATGGTGCATCCAGAGAAAAAACACGGGCACGTAGACAATCCACACCCAACATTCCATAACAGTAGAAATAAAATGTTGTTTTCCCTGAGTGTGCTGGTATTGCTTTGATTAGCAAAAGTTTGACTTCTCCGAAATCTGTGCACCTCTGTAACTTTTAGCATGTTTTGGGTGCCTTAATGCCAATTAGGCGGTTGACACGCCGCGCCATTCATTTCGAGTCCTCCTGAATACATTTGCCTAGGAATGAACTTCACAAATAGAGCTCGCGCTAAATGCGCTCGACAGCTGAGAAAATCGAATGGAGTGACAGTTTCATTCTGAGGCGGTCGAGTGAGAAAAGGTATGAATTTATAAGGTACACCGAAACATTTCAATTCAGACAACTTTACACCCCATTATCCGCGCCTCCTCAACCGAGACAAGTGACTTAAAGTTAGGGAAATTTGTTTCAAAAGCCGGCGCAAACTTTGTGGGGGACTTTGAATAGCCTATACTGAAGTGGAGCGGCCCTCTAAAAGGGAGCATTTAAAAATGAATCACGCATGAACAACGTCGAATCAGTTGCCACTTATTTCGCCACTCTCTAATGCGATTTAGAATATTAGTCTGGTCTAAAATCCCAATCATGTCATCTGGTGGGACTCCCATACAAGCATAATTACTATTCAAACGCGTCAGTAATGTCCCACCCGCATCCCCTATCAGAAAAGCAGCTGGTCCGTCCTTTTTGGCAGAATTTTCCCAATTTTGGAAGGAAAAGTGAATTAAATAAAATGTGGAATTTTCTAAAATTTGAAAAAATCTACATAGTCTATTTTTTAAGTGTGAAAAAAGGTAAATAATTCGCTCTTTTGGTCACATCAAGGATGTTTTCTTTCTCCAGGGAATGCACTTCCCGCAGACCTGTACGGTTGTAGCCCAAGCTGCACGAATTCTGGGGAAAAGAGTAGGCTATAAGAAAGCCACCATATTTCAAGACAAGTCATGATGTCGGTAAGTCAAACATGGAGTGTTTGTCACACCAATGATGGTTAAGAATAAAATGTTTGCGTTGTCTGTTGTAGTTTTTTCCATGCGTAAACCAAAAAGCTTAGCCTGTTATATGTTTAAGCCTTTTTGGTATTCGACCGTAGGTCTAGCCTACAAGAAAAACAACCAGTTCTGACAAGGGCCAATCTAAATACAGGTTATTAATAACTAAAAATAACATAACCTTTGATCGTTTAATATATCTTGTAAACTAAAGGTCGCTGGTTTTAATCCCCAAGCTGGCAATATGAAGACATATGGTTCTGTCCGTGAGCAAGACAGTTAACCCTAATTGTCCCCAGGTCGTTGTTGTAAATAAGAATATTTTCTTAGCATACGTACCTGGTAAAATAACGTTAAATTATTGGTAGATAAGGGTAAAGTTAAAGCCTACCAAGCCAAGTTTAAAAAGAGCAATGATTTGATTTAGGCCTATTTGAAATGGTAGCGTAACCTAGTTAATGGTCTACGTAAAAATGTGTTTTCCTGTGAGTCCGGTGAGACTGAAATTGTATTGTAAATGGTCCAGAAGAAGACTGTTGAACCCATGGAACTCTAGGGTAGTTTAGGAGCATGAATGGAGCTCCCTGGTGGGGCATGGTCTCCGTGACCGCGCTGTTTTACACACTGGTTGTTTCTCTACATTCATGGCGCCTTAAGGGCCAACCTGTTAAATCAAAACCCCACAGTACGATAGATTGTAAAATTGATGAGGTGGCACTATAATTTGGTGGACCAGGGCAAAGAGAAATAGACCAATACCTATAAAAACGTCTCCCTCGGCTCAAGGTCCAATTCTTCAATGGTCATAATTTAAAATCATTAAAGAGATGCAAAGTTAGCGAAGAGAGTATGTCCTTGTGGAATGTTGTGATTGACTCCGCAATATTGTTCTCGAATAACGCTGCAACCATGTAATTAATGTGGCATTTAAAAAGACTAGGACAATACAGCCGGTCAAGCTATTTAATTTCATTTAATTTTCCATCCCATTTGCTTCGAACACTGCTTTCACTTCTGACACCGAGCCTTTGACTGTTACCCTGCTTCAGTGCGCGCATTGATATGGGATTCACCGTTACTTTTCGAGGGTTAGCAAACAGAAAAGAAATGTCTCCCGTTCCCCCTGTGAGAATAATTAATTTCACTTTGAGAACTTCGATTGTGAGCCACAGGATGGGAATGAGAATCGTCCCGGCTGGTGTGAGAGATTTGGAGGCCGGACCCGTTATTCCCGGGTGGATGGGAACAAGTCACAAATGGCAACATTAATAAATAACCCTCCGCACAGCCGGCCTTTGCATGCGCCTATTGATGAAATTGTTCGCGTGTCGTTCACGCTCTTTGACTCGTGAAGCAAGGAGAAGAGAAGCCTCCCAGAATGGAGCAGTGGGATACCTTTACGTGGCTAGAGGGAGCCCATCGCAGCCCCCCTCAATTACGGCTCAGTGTCATCCCAGAGTCGTCAGGGCAGAGGTTAGCGGGACATGTTCATGGCCTAAATGTATCGCCCACAGGTTCTTGTTCTCACTAGCGTACCTCGCCCTCTGTTGAGGCTTCCACGTCGGACGATCAAAGGCGTCAATCTCAGTTTTAATACCTAGGGTCAAAAAGCGTTTGGAGGATTGTTTCCCTTTCCATTGACCAAAAAACTGTCCGACGAAAGTGGATAACTTCATGGCTTTGAATGTTTTCCATCAGCCTATCGGATTGAGTCTATACAGATAACTAAATATACTTTTCCAAATAGGCCTATAAAATTATACAACACATATATAAAAGCGTTTTATAGCCTATTGAAATGAATCCATTTCAACACTGAAAGTTCATTAGGATTTATGCATCCAGTACTTTAGTTACACCTTTAATCTGCAATAGTCCCAGAAGTTATTTTCTTGAAAGTAGACTGAGAAATGAAGGCACAAATAAATAAATAAATAGGAATGAATAAATACATCAATTGCGTGTTATCGATTTGGATATGTATTCGTATTTGTGTTAATCAATTTAAACGAAAAGAAAATGTAAGTGTAACAATCTTATAAAAATAAGATAAGCAAGGCTATAAAACAAACGTGTAAAATGTTGCTCTTAAAATATAAATACCAGTCTCAACGTCACTGCCTCGGTTAAATAATATCCAACTATCTAAAAATATTACGTATTTATTTTAAATTGTGTAAAATTAAAATGATGAAACTCAAAACTCCATCACAGTCAAAGTGATGAAGCTCTGTATTCTGCCATGCACAGCTGAATGACTAAGTCTTGAGTGAATGCCTGACAAGGAAACCACAAGTGTGAAATGATAAGATGGTGGTTATTTTGAAAGCTGTTGCTATTTTTCTGGTGGTTCTCCCGTCAGTACCTGCCCGATCCCAGCCCGGCACACGCCTGGACTCAAAAGAAGTTAACAAGTCTTCCAAACATTCCTAATCCTTTTGTTAAACTAGGGGCACAAAGCAGACAAACGCAGAGAATGAAGTGTTTTGAAGTATATAAACCCAAAGGAACGCAGCCAAGTAGATTTAAAGTAGCCACTGATTTCCAAAAACTGGTTTGTAAAGGAACAATAAAAAGGGGAGAATTTATGGAGAAATTATACAGTGGATTTGTCAGTTAAAATATCGGAACTGTCTGTGGGACAAAGCCACATGCTGAGGATTAATGGGAACTCCAGACCTTTGATTCTGCACTCTCTTTTCTCTGCCCTTGACAAATTGGATTTTGGGGATGGGAAGGTCGCCTGGCCCATTGTCTCCTGACCGTTTTTGGAGCAATTCATTATGTGCGAGGTTGAGGGAAATTCTCCATGTGACTATCTCAGCCCGTTTTCTCCACACAGCTGCTGAAAGAACCAAACTCTCTCACACAGCGCGCATACTGCTCGCCCTTGCGCGTTAATGTGCCGAGGGGGTACCTTGCTGCTCCATTAGAAAAGCCGGATCACATACGCCATCGCGTCACTTCGCGGGCGGAGACTGGCCTGTGCTCATCTACGTGACTCCTTCTTGTCTCAATCAGTTACTACTTGATCTTCATGGTTCTCAACCCACTGCACGCAGATCCAGCCATGCAAGCAACTCGGGCATCCACTCTCAGTGTGTTTGCAGACTGCAGCATCCCAGCCGGCCTGCGGATAGGACCGGTCCCGGGCACCTTCAAACTAGGGAAATACTTGACCGATCGCAAAGAGGTTGGATCCAAGAAAAAGGTGAGGGCATTTTACAATTGTTCAATAAACTCTATGCTGTAATGTATTCAGAATTATTTATTCCTTCAAAATGCAAAATGCAACAAGATCGAATTCATAACCACTACAGCTCAAAAAGATTGGCATTTCAATATATATATATATATATATATATATTCTTATATAAGTGTATTATTGTAAGTATATTTTAAGGGATTAAAATACACTTATTGGGGATGCATTTAGCATACCCAGTGAAAGAATCTGCTCCAAAGGGAATTTAAAAAATCTTTGGGGCAGGTAATCGGGTCATAGTGATCTTTTTTAAGAAGACCTGTCAAAGTTCATTGGGACAACGGTTATTAATTGGTTCGTGCTGTCAGGTTGGAAATAATTGAGTTGTATTAGTGGGACGACTTGTCACTCTGTATCTCTACTTAACCGTCCTAATAGGGAGACCTGAGATGCTGTGTGTGATTTTTTGCCTTCAACCGCTTCAAATTTCACAGGCTAGTAGGCTAGTTATTCCAATGAACTATTTAATTTTAATGCAATCTGGCCATGGAAAGATGCCGCTAAACCGTAGACCACAGCCTGGAGCTATAGAAAAAGAACATAGTCAAGAAATGCTAAAATAAAGCCAATAGGAATATAGGCTAAATTGATAATCTCAAATAACATTCCTCCAACACATTATTATTAATAGGCTACATTCTTCTGTAACGAATGGAGGCCATTTCTACTGTAATTTTGGCAATACATTTTTTAAAGGTTGTTATTTACTGTTAAGATTCTGATCTTAAATGCATTTTTAAATAAATTATTAAGTATATTATAACTGCTTTATAAATAGGCATTGACTCTTTATGCTGTTGACGTTTGTGATTGATGCGGCTAAATGCATCGCCCCCGGCTGCATAGATGCATCAGGTGCAATCTCCGTGTCAAATGTCACGCTTCCATCTTTAATTTGCTGGAACAGTTTAGAAACGCTTTGACACTCCTCAAATTCGTTTCCCATATCAACTCAATTATGTGTCATTCTCCCTGGTAAATTATCACCGCTGCTTAACGGAGCAGATAAAGAGCCATTAAACGCATTTTAGTTGGGCACACCTCCAGGTATATCAGAATAGCGTCAGCATTAGGCATAACAATAATATGTATAAACACAATTAATTTGATATATAATAATTCAGTATTCATATTTCGTAATTTCAAATATTTTGTACTGAAGACAAAATAAAGAGATATTTATTATGCTTGTTTGGGAGTCCCACCAGATGACATGATTGGGATTTTAGCCCAGACTGATAGGCTATTCTAAATCGCATTAGAGAGTAGCAAAACCCGTGGCAATTCAATTTCTGAGCCTATTTAGCCTTTTCCCTCAAGGGTGAAGTTGAAATTTTAAAGATGAACCTCTGTTTTTAATTAATATATTTGTAACATTTTTGGCCTATTCATTAATTGCGCTTATCGAATGTTCGGCCTAATTAACATTTGATTTAACGTTGCCCTTTTCCTGTTTTGTAATCAATCAGATTCGCCTGTTGCGGGGAGAAATTATAGATGAATCGGGTTGCCCAGTGCCGGATTGGATTGGGTTTATCCGTGCCGCCAGAAACAACCAAGAACAAAATTTGGAAGCTGTCTCAGATCTACCCGGTGGACAGGTCAGCAGAGCTCTATTCACGCTCATTTTTGTTTAACTAAATTTTAAAGTTATTTTTTATGCATGTAACGTTCACCTATTTTGTTAGATTTTCTACCGTGTACTGAGGGAGATCCCAGCAGGCGAAGAGCTGAATGTGTGGTACTCAAACACTCTGGCCCAATGGTACGACATCCCTACAACCGCCACTCCAACACACGACGAGAAAGGTAAGAAAACATCTGAATAACCTGGTAATATTACTGAAAATGATGAGAAAAGCAGCCTAGAATGGATTGATGTTTGTTTGCCAGTTGTTCAATATTACGACAAAAGAAACGTGCATAATGTGGGATTGTCTAAACTAAAGTGTTGGTAGAAATGTATTAGGCTACAGTACAGGCCTACTGAATGGCATTGATATTTCGAGAATTCCGCCATTACATGGTTAAGTGACTGCAATGCCCTGTCCAACCCTGAACTTCTAGCGATTACAATCCATTTCGGTGACGAAGTTGTTGGCATATATTTCCCCGATTGACAAAATGTGTAGGCCTATTCCCAGAGCATATCGATTATGCGATTCTTCAATAGTTGTATTTACATTTAAAATATAATTGTTTTGTTAATACATAGACCTGTCAGAAGGTCATGTTAAACAACTTAATAATACAATTGGATTGTTTTTCAAAGTCAGTTAGAACTAACAATAATAATAATGTAAAAAATAAGCCTAAAAATAATATTATTAATAATAATTAATAGATATACCGAATCAAAAATGACAATCATTGGGTGGAGACTGTTTTTTCTTTCTTTTCTGGATATTCAAGCGTTGGCGTGGACGCAAGGCTTATCGAATTATACCCTAGGCCACCAGCAAAATAATACCGTTTTAATCAGATTACACCTACGGATTACGCCTACTCAGGAAAACTCAATAACTGCGTATAGATTAGGTTATATCCTACACTAGATCATTTCACCAATCTATTACTGTAATTATTCTGTCTGGGAAAACCTTGGGCATGAAATAGAGAGCTCTAAATATAGTCTAGCCTACCAAAATCATTTTCAGCTTCTACAATAATTCCGGCGATACACACATGCAGGGATTGAACCAATAATTAAAAGAAAGGATTGGCATGTTTTAACAATCATCAAAGCAGACGATAGTCATTCAGTGGGGGACAGAGTTTAACAAATGACATCTCTCATTAATATTCATGTATTCAAAAGCAAATAAATTCAAAAAAGGCCCTTTACGGTAAATTAGCTGGCTACATAGGTATTGTTGCCTAATGAATGCTAACTTTTATGTGGGATGTATATTGCCCTGATTTGCGGCAAAGCATGTGTGCGCTGCTCTCCGGCCAATACACCGTTCGCTCCTTGACATACGCTTCCTATTATTTGGCTTCAACAGATGGGCCAGCCTTATTGTCTATTCCGACTTGCGATTTCAAGCAACAGCTGCTGTCACTTCCACGGGGAAGAGCACAGAGAAAGTCCCTCTATTCAATGTGTTGGTTTTGGAGCGCCAGATTGGACGGGGCGTTTGCTCTTTTGATGGCGATGATAAACAACAGCCCCCGGATTACAAAATCATTACATCTATATAATTGACCTCCCATTGTTCAACTGGTGTCATGTTGGTGCTCACGTTTGATGAGGTGGCTGGGGTAAACATACTTCAGCGCCTATTCAAAATCCCTATTGGCATCATGTGGATTCATCTCAAGGGATCCATCCTAGGCATTAAAATGGCAAACAGATAAGATTCGCAGTGGGATTAATTACGGTAGTTTGAGATTACTCTAAAATAACAGGACAATGTCAGCATGTGCGGATGGCAAATCTCTGATCTAAATGGTTTCGCATTGTTCAGACGTTAATAAATGTTGCCAGCGGGAATATGGAGACTACTCAATTTTCACCACGTCTCTGTGTTTCTCTACAGGTGAAGAACGCTACATTTGCTGGTACTGCTGGAGAATATTCAAATATCCGAACACACTCAAGGCCCACGTCCATTTCCACTGTGCTCTGAGCAACGGGCGGAGCTTTGTAAACAGCGAGCAGGCCAGGGGCTCAGACAGCTTCAACCGGTCACCAAAATCTGGGGACATACCCAACACATCGGCCTCGCCCAGAAGCGTCCACAACCCCTCCATCTCAGACTCTGTCAGACGGACCGTGTCTTCCTCGCCCTTCCACAACAAAGCTGGGTTAGCAAAGAAACCTAGCACTGAGGAGCAGGACAGAGCACTTGACATGAGCGTTACCTCTGCCAGAAACCATGGCCATGTTCTGGGCCTTGGCGCGACCTCTTCAATGTTGAGCAACATGGGGTTCCATCCGGGCGTGCGCTCTGCATTCAAGCCAATGGGCCTATCCAAGATCAACGCGACTGACCTCTCTAGAGAGGAACCCAATGGGAAGCAAAACGGACTAGGTTTCACCAAACTCCTGGGGAACTTGAAATCAACGCGTGCCCTGAACGAACCTTTGACTGGAAGCCATGCCTCAAAGTGCGTCCATCCAATTGACTCCACATCTCCTTTGGTTCCGTGCGCAAACGCCATCCGGGGTTTTCCGTTAATGCCTCATTTCGAGGAGACTTCGGCTTTCAAGCATGTGGAGAGCCGGATGAACTCTGGACTGTCCCCCACGCGCTACTCTCAGATGTCATCTGGGCTCCATTTTGAGAGATTTTCTCTGCCTCACTTTGATGGCGTAAAGCCATATAATGGAGATTGCAATATTCCCCTGATGCCGTTCACCGTGTACAATGGCGAACTGCTTTACAGTTCACCTTACTACCCACTGAAATTCCATTTTAGCAATCTCTTAAAATACCCGGAGTCTATGTCGTACTTTGGCGCCCCTGCACTCAACCCAGACTTAGGTTCAATAACCAACATTGACAGGGAAATAGCCATGCACACTCAACAGTTGTCTGATATAGCCGTAGAAAAGAACCGGGCCAGACTCGACTCTTTGCCCACGACCAATACGTCAGGGAAGCCCAAAAAGGGACATTTATGTCTTTACTGTGGAAAGCTGTACTCTAGAAAGTACGGACTCAAGATTCACATGAGAACTCACACAGGGTACAAGCCGTTGAAGTGCAAAGTTTGTTTTAGGCCCTTCGGTGACCCAAGCAATCTGAATAAGCACATCCGTCTGCACGCAGAGGGGAACACTCCGTACAGGTGCGAGTTCTGTGGCAAGGTGCTGGTGCGCCGAAGGGATCTAGAGCGTCACGTCAAATCGAGGCACCCCGGACAAACAATTAAAAAAGCCGAGGACAAAACCGAGAGCATGTTCGAAGATCAAGACCAAAAGAGCGACAATGACAGCGACGTTGACGTATGCTTTACGGATGACCAGAGCGACCAAGAATCCACTAAAAATAATGATTAATTGAGACGTTGACACTTATTAGGCCTATGGCAAAGACTGCACATTGTTTATGAAATGGTTTACAGATCACCTGTACAGCTATCAGTGTAATGTCTTCTTCCCACGAAGCGAAAGTTATTTATGCTTTTTGATACTGAAAATGTAATATTATTTCTCTTTAATTCAGATAAGATTATTTTCAAATCAGGTTTCAGCTGTTCGTTTCCGATGGAACGAAAGGAAGATGTATGATATCAGAATTGTATAATATCACAGATGATGATAGCGTAATACATTTGTTTTTTAATTCGGATTGTTATATGGTAATCGATGACCAATATGTTCCCTAAATACGGCTGCACTTTAAAAAGTTGAAAAATTGATTATCAAGCCATGTAAGTCAAATGTTTAATCACTTAAAATCACACTTACTATTATTTCATTAATTTGAATTTCAATTACCACTTAAAGTTGCACTTTCTTGAGAGAGCATTTAATTGTTTTAGGGCATGTTGAAAAAGGTAGCAAATATTTATAGCGGTTAGCACCTCTCCATTATTTAAGGTTCTTGTTCATAGCAGAAAATCACATCTGACCTAAACAGGATCATGTACAAATGTAAAAATATGATATTTCACGGTTCAGTGAAAAAGTGTTTTAAGTTTGTTCAAAAGTGATATTGTATATTGACAATATTTTACTCTTGTTCATTAAGTTGTTCCTTTTTAATAAATGTATTTTTAAAAATTCGGGTATTTGTTATAGCTTTAATGATTAGTATGTCAACTGTTCTAATAGACTGTTTGTTAATTATCTCGGAGGCACATATTTTCCCCTCACTTTTATTTAATTTGCAGTAATAATAATTAGAGATTACATAGGTAGATCACGAGTGATGCTGTATTTAAAAAGAAAGCCCATTGTCTCTTGATTTGGAAAGCGTTATACTATAATGGATTAAAAAGGTCATTATAATCATCATCATACTCATGATCACCTTGATGACCAATTGTCAGATACAACAATAGCCGATGTATAGATCAAATATGTTCAACAAAATTCAGGTAAACTGAAAACAAAATAATAGGTCTGCAACAAGCATACAAGTCTTGCCGTATTAGCTTAGTTGGAAATTATTTTGCCAATTGATTTAGGAAAATAGATAAACAAAGTCGTTTTCAAAGAAATTATTAAAAAATATGGATGTTCAAGAAAATGCCATTCTGGAAATGAAAGGAAATCAACATCAATCTTGATAGATTTAAGAATTCGACAAAATGAACTACTCACACTAAATAAAGTCAGAACCTTTTGTTACAGCTAGATAACAAAGTGTTATCGGAAATCTTTAATTAATACAGTGTGCATATAAGTACAGGGTAGGACAACAGCCAAACGTTCATACCAAGATAATTTTTCGAAGAATAATATTGACGCCAAGCAAATCGCAAAAGTATATAGATGTGAATAACGGGAATTGAACATTAAATTAGGGAAAAATAAAGATTAAAGGGGAAAACACTAACTAAGCCTTGGGTTTATTCATTTTGAAACAACCCACTAACAGATTTAATGATTAATATTTGCTTATTAGAGCTCTGTTCAATGTTTTGATGCGTGTCTTTAGAAGAGGTTAACTTCAGATGCATTCGGGTATCCAAGTCGCTTCATACAGGCTCGTGTTTGATCAAACGTAATTCAGCACAGTGAAACATAGCCAGCAGAGACCGACTCATCATTCATTCCACGTCGAACCCTCTGTTGAAAGGGTACTACACGGAACCAAAGGGGTTCTACATGGAACCAAAGGGGTTCTACATGGCCTTATAGGGCTGGTTTTACAGAAAATCTTCACTGAGCTTGATTATTTTTTTTGCCCAGGACCAGGATTGATCCATGTCCGGGAAACTGGACCAAAAGGGTCTTAAACCTGTGGAACCCCAAATGGGTCCTATTGAACATCTTTGGTCTGCACATCTTCATCCAACCTAGATTGTCTGAAAACACAAAACCTCATACAGAAAAATAAGTCCAGTCATTATAGGCTTTTGGGCGGTATAAGCCAACTGTTCTACAATTGTACCTTCCTTTTCATATAACATTACACTTGCATTGCAGAAACTCAAAGCATATGATACACAGTAAACCAATGCATGCTTTTGTTAGGCATATTTGATTACTTTTGCTAGACTAAGGCGTAAGAAATCATTGTTCCCAGCTTGTTGTCACTGAAGCCATAACCATGGCTGGCCATTCTACTTCTCCGGGTAATATCTTTCATATCTCTTTGACACCAGAGGCTGCTATTCACGTGAACGCGATGGACAATATTTGCTTTTGTAGGTGGAGTGCTTGTTTTCCTGTCTACGAGTGTGCATGCTTGCGTCGTTCGAGTATTCCACTGGGTGCGCATGTTTCTTTGTTTAGGAGTGTTTGCCTGCATAGTCAGTCCTGAGCACATCTCTTTGTGTTCGAGGTGGTGGTGAATGTTGAAAAGGGCTTCTGTGTCTATTTTCATTCTTGTTTATTTGAATGCAAATACCCTCTCTGTGCACTGCCCCTGTAAGCAAATATGAATCATCAGCACATCCCCGGAACATCACAAGTTGTCCTGGGCGTCCACAGGACATCCCCTGCTTTCTTATTATTTAAAGAGATATTTTCAGGCATTTTATGCTTTGTTGGACCGTAAAATAGTGAAAGACAAAGTAGGGAGAGTTTTTCTTGACAGAGCAGTAGGTCAGAGTCAAACCCAGGCTGCAGCGCCACCTGAGGCAGTGGCTTAGTTAATAGAATGTTCCACTATGTTTGTAATACTGGTTTTCCCTTCTTTCTCGGTGAGATAGGCACCTTTGCTCTGGAATAAGGCCATATTCACCCTTCCAGTTCACGTTTTCCACCAACAATCATGCTAACGCTCACCCCGTCGCACCAGCATTCTAATCAATTAGTGCCGTTCATTAGTGGGGACACTTGAGCGAGTTTGTTAGAGGGAGTTTGACGCTCAAGACCTGGAACTACAGCCAAAATCCCAACCCACCGGCTGGCCCCACCGCCCAAACCAAACAGACCATCATGGACCACAACGGCATCGGAAAAACAAGGCCCTGGCAAGCCATTCAGAGAGAATTCAATGTCACAAAGATTTTAAAAACCTGGTACGGCAGTTGAAATAGAAGGACATCAGTAGATGCATAAAAATAAAATAAAACCTCTCAGAGAAAGACGTGCATTCGGTGGATAATGTGTTTACAGTTCATCTAAGCATGATGCATTGTACAGTGAATAAGAGGAGAACAAGGAGAGAACAGACACAGAACAGAAGTTCATTTAGAACCATGAAAAAAAACACTGGGTTCATGCTATGAATATTGGACAAAACTGAAAATACAATTTACTGGATTGGTTCCTCAATGCTGATTGGTCGAATGTTGTGGTATATCAGACATTATAAACTGGGGGTTTGAATCCTAAATGCTGATTGGCTGAAAGCCGTGGTATATGAGTCTGACAAAACATCATTCTACTGATGTAATTATGTTGGTATGTAGACAATAAAAGCACCTGGGGGATTTTTGGTATATGGCCAATATACTATAGATAAAAGCTGTATCCAGGAACTCAATGTTCTATTGTGACTAAGAAAGGTTCTTAGCTGTGGCCATGTACCACTCCCCCTTGTGCCTTATTAATTAATTTTAAACATGGTGGTTTAAAATCTGACTGCTGATTAGCTCAAAGCATTGTTATATCACATACCACAGCAATGAGTATTAGACAAAATATCTTTTTACTGTTCTAATTACATTGATAAATGGTTTGTATTAGCAATATGGCACCATGGGAGTTTGTGGAATGTGACAAATGTATCAGAGCCCTTGGTGCCTTTTTGCTTAAATACAGTAGTTGTCAGGTTTATAGCGATGTTGAATTTTAAGTGTCTCTCTATTGAATCCTACAACAATTCTTCACACAGAAAGATAGTCATATCAATTGCTTTTCAGGGTCCCACAGGATATATGTGCTCTGCAGCTATTGATAAACACCAAAAATGTATTAGTTATTGGTTGCTGAGCGAAAAACAACAATTGCTAATCTTCAGAATTTTTTGAAAGGCTAAAGAGTCTTTTTTTAAAAGGTACAATATGTTAAGGTATAACATACTCATTTGGGTTGTCTCTTCACAACAAAGTATATTGCTTTAGTTTTCAAAAGCATTGAACAAAAGCTTATTTTTAGTTGTATGTGTGTGTCTGTGTGTACCAAAATTTTAATGTTAGTAATTTAGTAGTAGCTATTATCCAAAGTGACTAACAGGAGCAATTATGGGTAAGAACATTGCTCAAGAGCAAAACAACAGTCTGTTGAAGTTCTTGGCTAAGGGATTTGAACCAGCAGCCTTTCAGTTATAAACCCAATTCTCCAGCAGAAAATTGCTAATCAGCAACAAAAACCCTCTGCTTCATCACAGATTCTATTTTTCTCACTGAAGCCACTAGCTAAAACCACCAACCATGCACTTCCAATTATCACTGTCTAAATCAATCATAAAGCCATTCCAGAAATCTTGTTAATGTTCCAAGTCTGTCATTCACCCGCTAAGCCACAGTGATACAGACACACATTGTCTGGTCTTTCAAATATAAGTTGATTAAATTTTCTCACACAAACCTGCCATACAAAAAGGCCAGGCACAATAATACAGTACTGAAAGCGTCAAATATTTCATCTGCTAGTTAAAATCAGAGAAGAATAATTACAAAGAAAACCAACAGGCCAAATAGACCTAAAATCGAAATTCTAATTTGTGAAGCAACCTTGAGCTCAAATCGTGAGACAAAGCTCAGGTAAAATAAATTGAGTGTCTTGTGTTCTTCTCTTTCATTCGATTACTCTGTACTGCATAATCACACTGCCTTTTGTTGATCTGTTCCTATTCAGGGCATCTGATGTAGAAGGAGGTAACAGTCATAGAACATTACAAATACTCTGCTACAGGACAACATGTCAGGCCTCCAGGCATCTGCGCGTGCATGTGTGCATGCACGTGCAAGTATGTGTGCACATACACAAACCTGCCTGTGTGCGTTACATCTTGCTTCAAATTCGTCCACGGAGGATCCAATTTGACAGTGATGCCCTGCGATGCCAGCTAACACAACGGCCTGTACTTTGGGTGAAGACGTCTCGTTTCTAGGGCAACTGGGAAGTCAGCATCTATCAAAGTGCATACTCCAAACTCCTCAGGAGAGGATGTGAATTGCATATCTCTGCTTCAGGGGGATGAATCGTACTATTTCCTTTGAGCAGGACACAGACAGTTATAGTGCTATTTCTTGAAGGGGCCAGAGCATGTAAACCCCTCACAAGGAGTTGTTCAACGAGCTACATTAGAATGTTGATGGATTGCAATCTCAAAGCCACAGCATTAGGATACATGTGGGCAGAGAGCAAAGCTGAAGCACCTCTATATTGCTACCGTGCCTTTGGAAAGTATTCAGACCAATTCTCCACATTTTGTTGGGTAATAGACTTAATTCATAATTGATTAAATATATATATTTTTGCCATTCATCTACACAAAATACCTTACAATGACAACGCAAAAACATGTCTTTAGAAATGTATTTAAATTTGTTGAAAATAAAAACTGAAATATCTTCATGTACAGTTGTGTTCATATTTTTGCATACCCTGGCAGAAATGGTGAAATGTTGGCATTGATTTTGAAAATATGACTGATTGTGCAAAAAACTGTCTTTTATTTAAGGATAATGATCATATGAAGCCATTTATTATCACATAGCTGTTTGGCTCCTTTTTAAATCATAATGATAACAGAAATCACTCAAATGGCCCTGATCAAAAGTTTACAGACCCTTGAATGTTTGGCCTCGTTACAGACACACAAGGTGACACACACAGGTGGAAATGGCAATTAAAGGTGAAATTCCCACACCGGTGGCTTTTTAAATTGCAATTACTGTCTGTTTATAAATAGTCAATGAGTTTGTTTGCTCTCACGTGGATGCACTGAGCAGGCTAGATACTGAGCCATGGAGAGCAGAAAAGAACTGTCAAAAGACCTGCGTAACAAGGTAATGGAACTTTATAAAGATGGAAAAGGATATAAAAAGATATCCAAAGCCTTGCAAATGCCAGTCAATACTGTTCAATCACTTATTAATAAGTGGAAAATTCAGGGATCTCTTGATACCAAGCCAAGGTCAGGTAGACCAAGAAAGACTTCAGCCAAAACTGCCAGAAGAATTGTTCGGGATACAAAGAAAAACCCACAGGTAACCTCAGGAGAAATACAGGCTGCTCTGGAAAAAGACGGTGTGGTTGTTTCAAGGAGCACAATATGACGATACTTCAACAAAAATGAGCTGCATGGTGGATTTGCCAGAAAGAAGCCTTTACTACGCCAATGCTACAAAAAAGCCCAGTTACAATATGCCCAACAACACCTTGACACGCCCTCACAGCTTCTGGCAGACTGTAATTTGGAGTGACGAGACCAAAATAGAGCTTTATGGTCACAACCATAAGCACTGTGTTTGGAGAGGGGTCAACAAAGCCTAGAGTGAACAGAATACCATCCCCACTGTGAAGCATGGTGGTGGCTCACTGATGTTTTGGGGGTGTGTGAGCTCTAAAGGCATGGGGAATCTTTAGAAAATTGATGGCAAGATGAATGCAGCATGTTATCAGAATACTGGCAGAAAATTTGCATTCTTCTGCACGAAAGCTACGCATGGGACGCTCTTGAACTTTCCAGCATGACAATGACCCTAAGCACAAGGCCAAGATGACCCTCCAGTGGTTACAGCAGAAAACGGGGAACGTTCTGGAGTGGCCATCACAGTCTCCTGACCTTAATATCATCGAGCCACTCAAATGTGCGGTTCATGCAAGACGACCAAAGACTTCGCATGACCTGGAGGCATTTTGCCAAGACGAATGGGCAGCTATACCACCTGAAAGAATTTGGGGCCTCATAGACAATTATTACAAAAGACTGCACGCTGTCATTGATGCTAAAGGGGGTAATACACAGTATTAAGAACTAAGGGTATGCAGACTTTTGAACAGGTGTCAGTTCATTTTTTTCTTTGTTGCCATGTTTTGTATTATGATTGTGCCATTATGTTATGACCTACAGTTGAATGTGAATCCCATAAGAAATAGATGTGTTTTGCCTGTTCACTTGTGTTTTCTTTACAAATGGTACATATATTACCAATTCTCCAAGGGTATGCAAACTTTTGAGCACAACTGTACCTAAGTATTACGAACTTTTCATGACACTCCAAATTGAGCTCAGATGCTTCCTGTGTCCTTCGAACATTTGTGATCAATCAATTAATCAATCAATCAAATTTATTTATTAAGCCCTTTACATCAGCTGTTGTGACAAAGTTCTTTTACAAAACACCCAGCCTGGAACCCCAAGGAGCCAGCAACAACAATGTTGAAGCACAATGGCTCGGAAACACTCCCTAAGAGGGGCTGAAATTTAGGAAGTAATCTCGAGAGGAACCAGGCTCAAAGTGGTGATCAGTCTTCTTCTGGCTGTGCCGGGTGAACAATTTAAGAGTACAAGTTGTAATAATTAGTAAGTGCATTTGGGTTGTGTCCAGAGTCTATAAATTCTAAGCCAGGTCAGAAGCATGACCAGATGAACATGGACAGGGACAATTGGGTGGAGTCGGGGGGGGGTATCAGACTGGCAGCTGGAATCGTCAGGTATTGTCTTGATCTGCAACACAGCCAGGAACTACAAAATGGGCGCAACGGAGAGACAACAAGCCAGTGACTCCACCCCCAAATGGCATTGGAGAGAGGGCATCCCAGTGGCGATGAAAGCCCACCTGGCAAGATAGCAAGGGTGGACAGTATCAAGCCATTGCTTTATAGGTTAATAATAAAACATTAAAATCAGCCCTAGCCTTAACAGGTAGCCAGTGTAAAGAGGCTAGTACTGGAGTAATGTGTTCAGATTTTTAATTCTAGTTAGGATTATAGCAGCCGTGTTCAGCACTAATTGAAGTTTATTTATTGATTTATCAGGGTAACCGGAGAGAGGATCATTACAGTAATCTAATCTAGTGACAAAAGCATGGATTAGTTTTTCTGCATCAGTTTTTGATAAAATATTTCTGATTTTTGCAATGTTCCAAAGACGGAAAAAAGCAGCTTGAGATATATTTTATATGTTCATCAAAGGAGAGATCAGGGTTGAGGGTAAGGTCGAGGTTTCTCACAGTTTTTTGGGATACGACCATACAACCATCAAGGTTCACTGTAAGGTCTGCCAACAAAACTCTTTGTTTCTTGGGTCCTAAAACAAGCATTTCTGTTTTTCTTGAGTTTAAAAGCAAAAAGCTCTCCGTCATCCACTTCCTAATATCTGAAACGCATACTTCCAAAGTAGCTAATTTTGGGGCTTCTCCATGTTTCATCGAAATATACAACTGTGTCATCAGCATAACAGTCAAAATTTACATTGTGCTTCGGGATGACATCACCCAGAGGCAGCATATATAGTGAAAACAATAATGGGCCCAAAACTGTGCCTTGAGGAACACCGAAACATACCCTTGATTTGACAGAGGACATGCCATCAGGGCTTGATATTGGCACGCGCCCACCCGCAAAATGCGGGTAGAATTTGACTGTGGCGTGTAACGCAGTCACCCTTACTAGCCACTTTGGTGGGCGGCATTCTATATATCTGTACACAGGGTTTTTCCTGCATTCAAAGCTCATAGGCAACAGCCTTCCCAAAATCTCGCACCGACTCTGTGTGTTGGCATGGTAAAACATGATTTTATGCTCATATATAAAATACCAATAAAACTGCAGCTAAAATGATGGTAGGATGAAACTTTTTCCATATTGAGTGTTGCCAGGTGGGGTGTGTTTCCTAGGAAATTGGGCTATTTTTAATGGGCTTGGGCGAGTCGATTTTTTTTTTTTTCTGGAGACAGCAGCAGAATACAGATTACGGTCAATGAAATCTGGCAACCTTGCATACAGGACCACACGGGTCCGGACATCGCGGAGATGAGTAACATTAGAAAACAAGTGGATCCTAGTTTTCTTTCACACCCAAGCATGCCAAAATATTCTATTAAAACTTAATAACCTCAAACTACATCTAATCCGCAAAACATTTTTTTTTAAACTTTTCAGGTGACTTCTAGTATCCTAAAATTACAGATTTGTTTTTAAAGAGAGATCGCGAGACAAACGAAGATGACAGCTGAAAAGACCATCAGATTAGGGTATGTACTATCACCAAAAACATTAGGCTATATATGCAATATATAGAGAAAAAAACATAATTAACTTATTTAAGTTACTAACAATATAAATATATGAACTTGAAGACGCTGGATCAGCGACAGCAGCAGAGCCTAGTACAGCTGAAGGAAGTCGAGGGAGATTAACGATGTGGTGTCAAGGCAAAGATGGGGGAAAAATAACTTGACAAGGCTGTAATAAATACAGCTCTGTTTCGTTTTTTATGCAAGTCTATATTAACAAGAACATAGCATAACAAAAATAGACAACAATAATATTGACTGCGATTAATTATAAAGCTGATGGGTGATTTCATATTTCTTTTTACATAACATAGTTCTAGGTTATGTTAAGAAAATATATATTGCTTGCATATTTTGGTTGATATTAGGGAGGACATTGTAGCGTGCATTAGCGGCACAAGTGGACATGGACAACAGGGCAGATTTAACACTATAATAGTTGTCTTTTTCAAGTGTGTAGCCACATTATATAAAGTATTTCACAGAGGGTTGTCCGGTAGAGTGGGGTACCACCTTTGCCTAATAGTGACTGAACCAGTGAACAAGACAGGCTAAGATGTAGCACACCATAGTCAAATTTTATCAAATAAAACGTAATTCCCCAACAACAAAATGGTGGCTAGTGAAAATGCTGAGTGGCTAGTAACTTTGGAAAACCACTAGCCACAGTGGCTGGTGAGCAAAAAAGTTAATGTCAAGCGCTGCATGCCATCCATACATACAAACTAATATCTTTCATATAAATAAGATTTAAACCAGGCTAGAGCGTGTCCACGTAGCCCAATATGGGTTTCCAGTCTCTCTAAGAGAAGGGAGAGATCAACAGTGTCAAAGGCAGCACGAAGATCAAGAAGCAATAGAACGGATGAGGAACGTTTGTCTGAGGCCATTAGAAGGTCATTTTTACCTTCATGAGTGCAGTCTCAGTGCTATGATGGGGTCTGAAATCAGACTGGAGCATTTCATATATGTTATTTGGGAAGGCATTCAGTTGTTGGGAAACACACTTTTCTAAGATTTTTTAGAGGAATGGGAGGTCCGATATTGGCCTATAATTGTTGAATATATCTGGATCCAGATTAGATTTTTTCAGAAGAGGTTTAATTTCCGCTATTTTTAGTGAGTTTGGTACACATCTGGAGGATAGGGAGCAATTAATTTTGTTCAACATTGGCTGACCTAGCACAGGAAGTAGCTCCTTAAGTAGTTTTGTTGGAATCGGGTCTAGTTGAAATTTGTGGGTTTAGAATTCATTACTAATTTAGTGAACGTATTGAGCGATACAGGGTCAAAAAATTAAAGTGTCCCCATTGACACCAGGTCAGAGAAGTTCTGGGTATTCTCAGGACAACTGAGATTTTGAGGACTTTTAAGGAGGAGTCAGTTATTTGTTTTCGAATTGTGATGATCTTTTCATCAAAGTAGTTCATGTATTCATTACTGCTGAAGTGAAGACCCACTTCAATTGTTGAGCATTGCTTCTTTGTTAACTTTGCAACTGTATCAAAGAGAAATTTTGGATTGTTTTTGTTCACCTCAATCAGGTTGGAGAAATAAGCTGATCGAGCAGATGTGAGTGCTTTTCGGTATTTTAGTGTACTGTCTATCCAGGCTAGTCTAAATACTTCCAACTTGGTGGAGCGCCACTTTTGCTCCAATTTTCTGGAGGCTTGCTTAAGTGCTCTGGTATTGTCTGTGTACCTGGGAGCGAGTTTTTTATTGTATATTTCTTTTGTTTTTAGTGGTACAACCATATCTAAAGAAATTTGCAGTGTTGAGTTTGCAGATTTATTTACTCCGTTATTGATGAGCAAGCCTGGAAGAATATCAAGAAATCTATTTGTAGTCCGAGCCAGGAGGAGAGGCCTCATTTTGGGCAATAAATTCATTTGGCTTTAGCCATGTTTCACACAGGCCAATGACATCCAGTTTAGGATCAGTGATTAATTAATTTACTTCAATTGCCTTTGAAGAAAGGGATCTAACATTAAGGAGTCCCATTTTAAGATGGGAGACAATACAATCATTTTTATTAACGACCGAGGTGAAGGAAGGCTTTATCTTAATAAGGTTGCTATTGTTGTTTCACTACCTTGTTTAAATATTCTCAGCCTGGAACGAGTCACAATCTCAATAGGCAGAACTATGCTAACTGCTCTGGCTATGCTATCGACAGACTCCACTATACTAGCAGGCTGGTTAACAGCCTGCAGCCTGACCTGCACCCTATCGCATGGTGAGGCTATAGGAGTGAGACTCCTTTCTATGTTCCTAGATAAAAGAAGAGCACCACTTCAGCTAGATGGAGTCCGTTGCTCTTCAGCAGATAAGGCTTGGCCCTATTTATGGGAAAGTCCCAAAAAGAGGGCCAGCTATCTACAAACTCTACCTCCTGTGATGGGCAGAACTCCGTTTTCAGCCAGCAATTGATTTGCACAAGTCTGCTGTAGAGCTCGTCACTACCCTTAGCTGGGAGGGGGCCAGAGACAATTACTCAATTGTTCCCCTCCAAAGACGGCTTGGGCCTTGACTCCGACTCCAGTGGGGAAAACCTGTTGAAAATCTCTGTCGGCTCTAGCAGTGACCCACGTTTAACTGGTCAGTGGCATTTCTTCCCAGTGACCAAGAGAAAATTCTTGCCCGGCTGCAGGGGCTGTGCTGGGGGGCTAACAACACTATTGTTTCTTCCTGGTGGCACAGACGTGTTTTTTCCGTTTCGACACTAACATAATACTTGTCTGACATTTGTGCCTCTAACTCTGCTATCTTAACCTGAAGACGATAGTTCTCCTTCAAGTTGAAATTACAGCAACGACAATGAGAAGGCATAATGGTACTTAGCTTCGGGTGTTCAGCGGCGAGTAGCTCCATTTGCTATGTCCAAATAGAGTTCCGTGTAGAAAGGTTGGGTAAAAATCAGTAGATAAAAATAATGAGAAGTCACTATAACTTCACATGGGTCCACCTGTGGCAAATTCAAATAATTGGACATGATTCAGAAAGGCACAGACTTGACTACATAATTTCCTGCACATTACACTGCATGGCAGAGCAAAAAACAAGTCCAAGTAACTCTGTATATACCTCCGAGATACATTGTATGGCCAAAAGTATTTAGACACTCGAACCAACACAAAAAATTTGAATATCTCAAAAAATGTGAATATCGTGGAAAAGTTCATTTTTTCCCGAAATTCAAATCAAGAAGTGACACCATCATATATTCTAGATTCATTACACATACTGTAAAGTGAAACATTTCAATCGTTTTTGTTCTTGATGATTACAGCTTTAAATTAAATTAACAATACAGAAATGTCGACCTGAGAAGAGCTCTAATCAGCTAATTAACTCCCAGAGCCTTCAATTTCTCAGTCTGGTTCATTACACACATCCACAATCATGGGGAAGACTGCTGACGTGACAGTTGCCCAGAAGACACTGATTGACAACCTCCATGAGGAGGGTAAGCCACATAAGATCATTGCTGAAAGGGCTAGCTGCTCGCAGAGTGCTGTATCAAAGCATATTCATGGAATGTTGACTCGAAGGGAAAAGTGTGGTAGGAAAAGGTACACAAGCAACAGGGGTGACTGCAGCCTTGAGAGGATTGTCAAGCAAAAACGATTCAAGAACATAGTGTCAAGCCATTCCTGAACCAGAGGCAACATCAGAAGTGTCTTACCTGGGCGATTGAGAAAAAGAACTGGACCATTTCTCATTAGTCCAATGTCCTCCCTTCAGATGAAAGTAAATGTTGCATTTCATTTGGAAATTAAGGTCCCAGAGTCTGGAGGAAGAGTGGAGAAGCACAGAATCCAAGTTGCTTCAAGTCCAGTGTCAAGTTTCCACAGTCAGAGATGATTTGGGGTGCCATGTCATCTGCTGGTGTTGGTCCACTGTTTTTTTTCTAGTCCAGAGTCAATGCAGCCGTCTACCAGGAGATTTTAGGGCACTTCATGCTTCCATCTGCTGACAAGCTTTATGGAGATGCTGATTTCCTTTTCCAGCAGAAATTAGCACTTGCCCACAGTGCCAAAACAACTGGCAACTGGTTTGCTGCTCATGGTATTACTGTGCTTGATTGGCCAGCCAACCTGCCTGACCTGGATCGCACAGAGAATCTATGGGGTATTGTCAAGAGGAAAATGAGATACACCAGACCCAAAAACACAGATGAGCTGAAGGCTGCTATCAAAACAACCTGGGCTTCCATAACACCATAACAGTGTCAAAGGCAGATTGCCTCCATGCCACATGGATGCAGTAATTTGTGCAAAAGGAGCCCCGACCAAGTATTGAGTGCATAAAGTAACATACTTAAGACACCTTTTTTGTGAATCTAGAATATTTGAAGGTGTCACTTTTTGATTTGAATTACAGAAAAAAATGAACTTTTCCACATTATTCTAATTTTTTGAGATGCACCTGTATATGAGCTTGTTGGACATCCCTTTCCAAAAGGCAATGATGTTGGGTGAAAAGGCCTGGCTTGCAATCGCCGTTCCAATTCTTCACAAAGGTGTTCAATGGGGTTGAGTTCAGGGCTCTGTGCGGGCCACTGGAGTTCCTCCACACCAACCTGGTGCAACCATGTCTTTATGGACCCCGCTTTGTGCACAAGGGCACAGTCATACTGGAACAGGAAAGGGCCTTCCCCAAACTGTTGCCACAAAGTTGGAAGCACCCAATTGTCTAAAACGTCTTTGTATCCTGTAGCATTAAGATGACCCTTCACTGGAACTAAGGGGCCTAGCCCAAACCCTGAAACACAGCCCCAGACCATTATCCCTCCTCCACCAAACTTTACAGTAGGCACTATGCATTCCAGTAGTTAGCGTTCTTCTGGCATCCGCCACACCTAGATTCATCCATCAGACTGCCAGATAGTGAAGCGTGACTCATTACTCCAGAGAACACATTTCCACTGCTCCAGAATCCAGTGGCTTTACAACACTCCAGCCAACGCTTGGCATTGCACATATTGATATGAGATTTGTATACAGCTCCTCGGCCATGGAAACCCATTTTGTGAATCTCCCGACGCATAGTTCTTATGCAGATGTTGCTTCAATCGGCAGTTTGGAACTTGGTGTTGAGTGACGCAACAGATGATAAGTGATTATTATGTGCTACATGCTTCAGCACTTGGCTGCCCCATTCTGTGTGTTTGCGTGGTCTACCACGTTGTGGCTGGGTTGTTGTTGCTCCTAGATGCTTCCACTTCACAATTATAGCACTTACAGTTGACTGCGGCAGATGTAATAGGAGCAGAAATTTCACAAACTAACTTGTGGCAAAGGTAGCATCCCATGCTAGTGCCACATTTAATGTCACTGAGCTCTTCAGTGGAACCCATTATACTGCCAATGTTTGTTCATGGCTATGTGCTGGATTTTATGCACCTGTGAGCAATGGGTGTGGCTGAAACACCTGGGATCGATAATTAGTAGGGGTGTTTTTTGTCCATATAGTGCAGCATTGTTTTGAGGCATAGATCTGGGAAAAGTCATAAACAAAAATAGTAAAGCATTGAAAGTTCCCTGGAGCTCAGTGGGCTCCATCATTGTGAAAAAGTTTGGAACCATCAAGACTCTTCCTAGAGCTGGCTGTCCTGCAAAACTAAGTAACTGGGCAAAAAAGGATGAATGGTGCAAAATACAGAGCTGTCCTGAAAAAAACCTGATCCACATGGCACAGGACCTCAGACTGGGGTGAAGATTCATCTTTCAGCACGATAATGACCTAAAACCACACAGCCAAGACAATGCTGGAGTGCTTTGGGAGAAGTCTGTGAATGTTTTTGACTGGCCCAGTTAAAGGCTGGACTGGATCCCCATTAAAAATCTATGGGGAGACCTGAACAGTGCAGTCAATCTTCACTCCTCTTCAAATCTGAGAGCTTGAGATCTTTAAGGTAGAATGGGAGAAACTGCCCAAATCCAGGTTTGCAAATCTGGTCAAAGCATACCCAAAGGGGGTTAAAGCTGTGATTGCTGCCAGAGGTGCTTCTACAAAGTACGGAATAAAGGTTCCGAATACTTATTGCCATGAGACATTTCATTTTTTTAATCAAGGAATTGGTAAAAAAGTTTATTTTAACATCTCTTTATTGAATTTTCATATAACATACAAAATCTAAAGCCACCCTCCCCTTTTCCAACCCACTTGTCTCTCCCACCACCTAATCCTGTCCCCAGTCCCAGCCACAGTCCCACCCCTCTCCAGTCCCACCCCCAGTCCAGCCCCAACAGGCTACAAATGTCCCCAGCTAAGATGAATGATTTCGTCAGTGGCAACAAGAAAGGAAATTACATAAAGGTGCATCACGGAAAAAACAAACAAAAAACCAAAGAGAAACACAAAAAAAGGGAACAGACAAGCCTATTTCAGCCAGCCCGCAATTAAAAGGGGTAAATATTGCGGCCCTTGCTGGATTTGAACTGGGGTCTCCCACGTGACAGGCTGTCTAACCACAATGCCACAAAGCTATGCGTGTGCTGACTGTTGGTATAGCATCTCGAAATTAGATCATTTTGTCACATATTGACATCACGCCAAGAATAGACTGGAGAGTTTTTGAAGAAAGTTCTTTATTTCTGGACATTTTGAGCCTGTAAACGAACCCACAATTGCTGATGCTCCAGATACTCAACTAGTCTAAAGATGGCCAGTTTTATTGATTTTTTAATCAGCACAACAGTTTTCAGTGGTGCTAGCATAAATGGAAAAGGGTTTTCTCAGTATTCACAGTATTTCTGTTCAATATGTTATTTTCATGGACAAACAAATTTGTGTTTCTTTCAAAAACAATGACATATCTAAGTGACTAAGTGTATATATAAATAGCGTCACTTAGAAATGTCCTTGTTTTCTAAAAAACATACACCCCTGTTTCCAAAAAGGTTGGGACGCTGCATAAAATGCAAATAAAAACAGAATGCAATGATGTGCAAATCATTCATCTCTATATTTCATTGAAAATAGTACAAAGACAACATATCAAATGTTGAAACAGAGAAATTTTATTTTGGGGGGATAAATACACACCCATTTTAAATTTGATGCCAAGAACACGTTTCAAAAAAGTTGGGACAGGGGCATGTTTACCACTGTTTTGCATCACCTCTTCTTTTAACACTACTCTTTAAGCGTTTGGGAACTGAGGAGATCAACTGCTGTAGTTTTGAATGTAAAATGTTTTCCCATTCTTACTCGATATAGCTTTGCAGTTGCTCAACATTTCGGGGTCTCCTTTGTCGTATTTTTCGTTTCATAATCCGCAAAATGTTTTCAATGGGTGACAGGTCTGGATTGCAAGCAGGCCAGTTTAGCACCAACACTCTTTCTCCGGAGCCATGCTGTTGTAATATGTGCATAATGTGGTTTGGCATTGTCTTGCTGAAATAAGCAAGGCCTTCCTTAAAAAAGATGTAATCTAGATGGAAGCATATGTTGCTCCAAAACCTGTATATATTGTTCAGCATTAATGGTGCGAACTGTGCGCTAGAAATCATCAATTTGCAGCAATTTCGTCAAAGAATCATCCATTTGCAGTAATTACATCCTTGCAGATCTTTT
>JACXGI010001087.1:0-31598 GCA_016801175.1 Esox masquinongy
CACACACGCACGCACGCACGCGCACACACACAATAATGTGATAATGCCCCTCAAGTTGCTGACCTTGAGTCGTTGAAGGTACTCTGACCCACGTCGCCCTGTCCGTGTCATCAGGCATGCTGCTGGCCATCTTGGAGAAGTGTGGGGCCATCCCCAAAATCAACTCGCCCCAGGTGTCTGTGGGCGAGGGTACTGTCGCTGCTGGTTACCAGAACTTTATCATCTGCATTGAGATGTTCTTTGCTGCTGTGGCCCTGCGCCACGCCTTCACCTACAAGGTCTACATGGACAAGAGGCTGGACTCTTATGGTAAGGATGCAGAGAGTGCCACTGTCCATGCATTGGAAAAATAAAAAAACACCTTGTTACATTCTGCATACTGAAAGCAGTAATTCCCCTAAACATACTCTGAACATTTCTGAATGTTCTCTGAACACATTTTGAAGTTTCAGAATTGTTTTTGGTTGAGAAAAATATGGACATGTTTTTTTTCTTGAAAACGACATTAACAACGTTATATTTCCAGATTTGTGTTTGGTGAGGATTCATGACACTGTTTGTCCATGGTGTCTCAATTCTTTTCTTTCTTTTCCTCTGGCTTAATTCTTACTCTCCTTCACTCTCCCTTTTTCTTTTGCCTACTCTTTCCCCTTTGTTTTGTTAAATCCCATTATCTGCTCAATGTTATCTTACACTACTGTTTTTTCTCTCTCTCTCCTTTTATTATTGTTCAATATTTATCTTTGTATATATTTTGTGTCCTCTCTTTCCATCCCTCTCCCTGTCTTTGTGCTGCTCTGTAAGGGTCGTTTCCTATCTATGGACAGTACGGTAGGTCTATTTACTAGCTCAGCTGTGTTTGGCCTCTCGCTGACAACATATATTCAGTTTTCCCCCACTCCTGTGATGTGCTCATATTTTATTATTCCCTGGCTTGCATGATGTTTCAATGTTGTTTTTATTAATTTTTGATCATCTTCAGTGTTTTTTGCATTTATTGTACAGTATCGGCTGCTTTTATCCAGGTATAATTTCATAATGTGTTTGAGGTCTATAATCTGTTGGGTGCTCCTCTGCTTGTTGGCATCTTTTGGGTCAAGTAGCTTTTTGTGATCCATTTTGTTTGCTCATGTCATTCAGGTTATTTTATTCCACTCTTCCTTACATTATTCTTCTTCCATCCATTTCAGTGTGGTTCACAAAGGTTCTCCTCTCCCCCCCAGGTCGCTGCGCCCCCATGAAAAGCATCTCAAGCAGCCTGAAAGAAACCATGAACCCTGGGGACATGGTGCAGGATGCCATCCACAACTTCTCCCCAGCCTACCAGCAGTACACTCAGCAGTCCACCCTGGATCAGCACGGGGGGCCTCCCATGTCCCGCAGTCACAGCAACCTTAGCACCCGTGACAACGAGAAGACCATGCTCCTCAGCTCCGACGACGAGTTCTGAAACCCTACGCACCAACTGGTGGCACTTCTGGGCTTAAGGGCTTAACGAACTCTATTGTCGTACCAAATCAACAGGCTTGAGTGCTTTGGCTGATCCACTTCAGATATAGTTCCCATGTACTGATACAGGTCTCTAGTGACAATATAGGCTAGCAACCAATTATGTATATTAGGCTTCATTCGTACAGGCAGCTCAGTTTTGATCTGTTTCCACACTAACTGTTTTTTGACCAATCACGTCAAATCTTTTTCTGAGGTGATCAGATTGGTCCGAAGAACAATTAGTTAAAAAAATAATAAAAATAATCTTCTGAATTGGGCTGCTTGTGTTGATGCAGCTGTAGAAGGGTTATTTCCACATAACACTGCCAATACACAAACTGAAATACAAACAGGTGCATTGGCCTCTATCAGACCCCTTCAGTCGGTGCATTAACACTACAAAGGCCTGCCATATGAGAAAAACATACACTCACAAACTTGCGTGCATTTGACAAGAGTGCCATGAAAATATTGTCTGACATGTTCAGCTTTCTCCATTTTGTTTTTATCAGACATGCATTCTCATCCCCCCATCCCCTCCTGCTAGCTTTGCCTCATACTGAAATGTGCCCAAATAGAAAGAGATTCCGTTTGGTCAGTTTAAACCTTTCAGACTAAAGATTTGGATTTCAAAGATCACCCCTCAATTACTGGACCATATCTTAATATACATGGTTATTAAAGTTACTTTATTTTCATGTATAATAAATAGGTAGTACACTTGTCATTTTAACATGTCTAATAGGAAAGACTTAAGATTTGAGGGAGGTTTTTATTGCATCTGTGTTTGAGTGTGTTGGTTGGTATGAAACGGAAGGTACAATGAGGATAACATAAAAGGAGGGTTTCAGGGGTTATTTGGGATGTCTCCCAGAATGTTATTAGTGTTGTTGTTGTTGACATATTGAGGGAGCAGCTGTGGACAGATGTTTGGTGTGGGCGACAGACATCGCCATGCCGATTAAAGAGGTACAGCCTTCTCAGAGGAGCCGATCCGGCTGCAGAAGACCGGATTATAACCCTGCAATTGGGGCATTACCAGCACTTTGGCTGCCAGATCAGTGTAGTGAAAAGTGCTACATACTGTAAGTTGTACAGATGTTCCCACCCACTTAGGACACTAGAGGCTTCAATGGCACTCATGGATGAAATGTACATACAGTGTGTAAAATAGCTAAACTGAACTGTAAGATTTATTGGCACAAGTTGTCAGGATTTGGGGCATACTATAGATGCCAAAGTTGTGCAGACATAACTAATAGAGGGTGTACATTTTTCAAAAGGGAATTTACTTATCATCGGCACCTACTAATTTTGACCAAAGTGTCATGTTTACTCTAAACACACAAAGGGACTCCTGAACACTTAATTTACTGTTTTGTGTGTATAGTATCAATTAAATCCTCAGTAAGCCTTTGGAGGATTGACCATTAGAGGGTGTCAGTGTATCATTCTAGCTGTTCTACAATTGCTTTGGGTGACACAGTGGAGATGGTGTAGAGCGAGGGTATATGGACCAAGTAAAGGTTTCCCCCGTGTCAAGAGATTTCCGAAACAGGGCAATTTCCAAAACAGCCTCTGGGAAGAGTCTGATAGGCAGAATTTGTTTTAGTTGAATATACGTTGGCAAGCCTATCTCCGGCATTAGTTTACCTCAGTTATGACTGAATATACCTGCTTTCTTTATTCTAGCTAATTTCTGCCTTTGCGTTCATATGCTGCTGCTCAGTGTCACAGCAAACTCTTATCGCTTTTTCTTTTGAGAAGTATTTTTGCTGGACAGATCGCATTATACTCATGTTAACTCCTCTCACTGCACTGCAATTGCCAAAGCAGCAGTTTTACATTGTAAGTAAATAGTAAAAATACCCTTATTTAAGTGAATGTTGTTGTCTACAGCAGTGGTTGTCAACTGGTTTTTGCCTCAGGACCCAACTGAAACAGGATGATGCAGTCACAAGCCAATGTTAGAATTTTGAATATTAAAACAGCAGCTGCAACCCGAATTCGGGTTGCGACCCCTAAAGTTGAGAACCACTGCTCTACAGTAACGAACAGGTTCAATAAATACAACATATTACGTAGGTTTAAGTCTTTGGTAGGGGCTGCACACAGTTCTAATTATTTGGACGTTGCGCCCTATGTTGTATATTTTGGGTATAATGAATATATTATTCCTGATAATACAGGATATTGTATATAAAGTTGAAATAGAGAACATAATATGAATATTGGTTATTATAACAATGATGTAAAGCTCAGAGAATGCTTAGTTTTGTACTGTCTCCATGTTGCTTTATTCATTTGTTTGGTTGCAGGACCACCCAATGGTCCCTCAGCCATATATTCTAAAGGCACTTTGTGCCCTAATCACTACGCTCCCTCAGTTGACAGGTCCTATGCTCCCAAGGCCTTATGTTCCCTGGGCCCTCTGTTGCCCAGGTCTTATGCTTCCTCACCCTGTTCTCAGGGCCTCATGTTCCCTCAGCCCTATTTTGCCTCCATGGTTTCTAACCATTGAACTTGTATGCATGGCTGTCATTTGTTTTAGATTGAAAATGGTTAAAAGGCTGTGACTGTTTTATTATGAACCAGGTGCTTTGAGTGCTGATTGGCTTATGGCAGTTATATGACATCATCACTTTACTGTTCTAATTGCATTGGTAACTGGTTTGTGATCACAGTAAGACATCTCTTGTGTTTGTGATATATTGACAATATACCACGGCTTAGCACTGTGTCCAGGCACTCTACGATGCGTTGTGCCTAAGAACAACTCTTAGCTGTGGTATACTGGCCACATACAACACCCCCTCTTTTTTGTCAATTATTTAAAACAGTAACTCCATTGCTGTTCCTCTGATATAATGGCTTTTTATTAGGGATCTTTCAAATTCAAATGTTTCAAATAATCTGTTTACATCAGATTATCTGTTGTAAACTTCAACTGGTTTGGTTCCTGGGACATGGGCTCCTAGGAATGTAGGTTGAGGAAACATAGGGCTAAGGAAACATACACATGGTCCATTTTGTATGTTTGTGGTATTATTATGCTTTATACATTATGATGCTGGTTTTGTCTGTGTAGTGTTCAAACAACACAATTAAAGACGGAACAAATGTTGGGACTTTCCTTTTGTCCTGTTGTGTATTAACATGTGGTCTTACCAATGTATAAGAATAGCAGGCTTTTCCGTTAGCGCAATGTTCTAAATACACAACATAATACTACACTGTATGCACAGAACACTGACAACGTCGAATGGATTAACTGACGGTATTTTCCATTTGTTTAAAAAACGTGTGGTATGTGTAATTTATTTAAAAGGGGCACTGTGTAGAATTATGCCTCCAAACGATAACATGACTTGTCATCGTCTTTTCTTACACAAATAGTATTAGTCTAGGGTGGTTTAGGGTGGGAGGGATTGTACTGCGAGTGTCCAAAGTGAGTAAAACGAGATTACATGCCAAGGCAAACTGGTCAGTAAAATGATAACTTCTATTAGCAAATATTAGATGTCCCAAAAAACAAAATAAGAATGTCCTTAATTAAATGTACAATCTTTGATTTGGTTTATTTCCTCTTCAAGGAGGACAAATATGGTGTAATTTTAAGTAATTCATTAAATAAATATATACACCATGAAATAATTAACTAAAAAGGGAAATATAATTTAAATGATAAATAATAGAATGCATAGAAAACATGTAACATATTTAATGGTGGATTTCTACATTTAATGATTTATTTCATAGTTTCATATTTCACACTTATTTCATGGTTGCAGTCATTGTGATATCTGTCATTATTCAATCCGTCATTGAATCTGTCACTTTCACCCATCAAAGTTGGAAGGACGGACTACCGAATACTGTTTTTGATTGGTGCATCGACTTCATTCTGTGGCGCATTAATATGGCTGCACCGGATGAATTGGTGAGGAAAATGCGTTCTATTGCAGATTAAATTGAAACTGCGAGATATTACAGTGTTTAGAGATAAAATCGAAGAAATCGTTGAATCGATTCAACCGCAATGTCGTATAACGGACGTCCAGATTGTAATATCTTTGGCAGTTTCAATTTCAGAAAACATTTTCCTCACCAAGTCATCCAGTACAGCATGTTGATGCCATATAGATGGTTGATACCTAAGCGCCTGAAGCCGATTCACCAATCAAAAAACTGTATTCGGTAGAGCCCGCGCTTACAATTTTGATGGGTGAAAGTGACAGATTCAATGGCGAATTCAATAATGACAGGTTTCACAATGTCAGCAGCCATGAATTAAATACCTATATAGTGAAATATGAAATTGTGAAACAAATCGTTAAATTTAGAAACACACCATTAAATATGTTACATGTTTATAACTCCTTTATCATTTAAATTATATATTTCCCTTTATATTTAATTATTTCATGGTGTATATATTTATTGAATAAAGTCCCTGAAATTCCTCCATTCTAAAAGTCAAGAGTGTGTTCCGTAGTTTGTGTTTATTAAAGTCAAAGGAGCTTATTTGGAATGACAAACAGTTGTTTGCGTTGCCAAAGCATTATTACAATTAATTTAACCACTAGCCACTTTGTAGAAGGAGCCGTTGGATATTCGTAAGCAACACCTGACCACGGAGGGCAGTCCAAGCAAGTGTGTATGGGTGGGTTTGAGATTCACAGGCGGTCACTTAATACAGGGTTACCGGCCTCACCCTCCAGTACAGTAGGTGGCAATAAATGTACATTTTCGGTTGCGATCCGCGGTAACCCTAAAGAAGAGGAAGGAAATTCTTGAGACGCGACGCCGTAGTAGTTTCTAGTTGCCAACAGCTCACTGTAGCTGTTTTCTAGATTACGTTTGGTACTAGAGAAAGCGTTTCCAAAAAAAACTGGTTAGCTACTCGTTTTAATTAATCGAAATAACGCTGTAAACGTCCTTTCATTAATAACTACTTTTGTAGTAGTGTCACATTTTAATAACCCGCTAAGAAAATAACATTAACGCAACGGGCCTGGCTTTGTTAGCTACTGTAGCGAATTAGCTAGAGCTTATAGTTCAGAGAAGTCGAATATTGCCTCCGAAACGTACTCCCGCGTTTACTAGTAATAGGCTACATATCTTCTTGCTATTTAACCAACTAAAGTTATAGCACTGTGCCTACTAGCTAGCTAGGTAAACGTATATTTGTTATTTTCCATAATGAGGGGCGGTTCGTCGTATGGAGATCGGGACAGAGACCGGGACCGTGGTCGGGACAGGGGGTAAGTCCGCTTGCTAGCTAATATTGCGTTAAGTTTTATCTCTGCTATTCACATAGCTAACGTCAAGACCAATTTTACCAATCCAGTTTTGACTCATACTTTTATATTTTGATGTAGAAGACAACTTTTAAAAAGCTATACGTCTGAGACGTTTATGAAGAACAACATCTTGTTTTTCAAGTTAATTCTTGAATTCTGAATTCCTACTGTAGTGTTAAGTCTAAAGTTTTCCAGCCAATGCTATAGGCTTAAAATCAAAGCAGTTAAGGCAAGTTGGTTTCAGGATTCAGAATTCTGTATTTAAAAAAAAAAATGTTTACTTAACATAGGGGCGATCATGTTGTTCCTCTAATTGTTTTTCTAGTAAGCCCGCAAGAAGATGAAGACCTTATGTGATTATCAGCATATTTCGCTAACCATGGCATTAAACTATTCACACTCATCCTTTTTACCTACTTTTCAATGTTTCAGAGGTAACAGTGCACAATAAAAAGTATATTTTCTGAGTTTTTGAGTTGACTGCTGTCGGTGACACAAAGCACTTCATTCATAGTATTTGGAGGAGAGCTATAATCTCCATTTTGATGGGGAAATATTGTCGATTCTGTACCCCACTTGTGTACTGTACCGTTGCACGCGCCTATGGCATCCTGATTCAGGAGGTGAAATAAGTCTTAAGGGGTGTAGCTAGGGATGCAGCGATTAATCTATTTCACTATTAACCAAGATTTAAAACGTCACGATTTTGTAACCGTAAAGGTTCAGCTACAGCGAGTGTTTCTGTACTTGCTCTCGAAAAGAGGCATTATGGTACATTATTTTTTTATGAATAGCGGTTGCACAATAAATTAATGCATAATGATCGTGAAACTGTGATTATTCCTCACGATTATAGTCATAGAGTAAATCTATAATTGTTGTGTGTAGCATCATTTAAGATAAACAACAAACGTCAACATAAGATGGAAAAAGGAGGATGACATTTTCTGGTATAAAACTGTAGCCATGTATGTTTATATAATCTGGTTAAGTATGTGCGTAAATCATTTTCTTTGATTCTTTTGCAATGTAAAGCGTAAATCAAATCATAGCGGGTTTTTTTTTTTGGTGTGTGTGTGTGGGGAGGGGCTGTGCCCATAACAACCCTAGAAAAGGAGGTTCAATGTTTGTGCCTGAATGTGCACATTTTCACGATGGCAAACACAACACTGAACACAAACGTGACCTCCATTCAGCACTTATGTAATACAGTGCCAGTTTTTCACTAACCTGCCTTTTGAAATGCTATCCCTGTTCTCTTCTGTCTAGTTGCAAGGAGATAAAAACACCCCATAAATGAAATGTATGCTTTGCATAAGTAATCCAACAAAGTGTTTGCTGCTATCTTGTTGATTTCAAACCCTCTCTTATTGATCGCGACAGGGGAGTGTCATCGTGACCTTTGACAATTTGGGGTCGACAACAATCCATCATGATCAATTAGGGAAGGTTTGATATAGACAACATTGAGATATACACATTGTTGAGTTAATTCATGGAGTCAAATATTCATTCAACAACAGTTAAATATCAAAATTCAGTACAGACATGAACACAGGATGCAGACATTTAGAAGACACATCATTGGTCGGCATGAACAGAGAATATTATTGACAATGTATTCCATAACCTAATATGTGACGCTGTATGGAGCCCTATAGACAACTTTGCATATCAGTCGAAATAATGTTTGATTCTTCATATTTTGTGGGACAAAAGTTGTAATATGTTCCCTTCTCACCCTGTTTGTCCATAGCTGATCTCTGTAACATAGTATGCAAACAACCGAGCAGTTGACCAGTTACTCAAAATGATGAATTGCGATTTGTCTATGAAAAATATTGTGTACAATTAATCTAGCTTGAAGGGTCTCCTACAGGTCACGTGGTATGAGCATGGTGTTTGTAATGCCTGAGTTTTGGGATCGATTCCCACAGGTGGCCAATGTGCAAATGACAAGAATGTCTGCCAAATTACTTAATTTTAAGTCTTGAAATACTAATCTCTGCTCTTGTTGTCTTGTTAGGAGTCCTCGTTTTGGGTCTAGCCGAAGTGGCCCCTCTCTCAACAAGAAGTTTGGGAATCCAGGGGAACGTTTGCGTAAGAAGAAATGGGATTTAGATCAGCTTCCGAAGTTTGAGAAGAACTTTTACTCTGAACATCCTGATGTCCAGCGCATGAGCCAGGTATCCTCCACACCAGTATTTTTCCATTCTAGTCGTGGAGAGCAACACAATGTGCATGTGAATGGATTATAGCCCAGCCTCAGGTGGTATGTGTCCAGAATCTTTGTTCAGCTGCAAAACCAGTTGGGCTAAGGGGGGGGGTAACAGCAGGAATCATCATTCAGAGACTAAATCTGCAACTCAACCAGGAGGACTTTGGACAGGGATAGCTACGAGTTTATCAGGTGTGGTACACAGGCTCAGGTTATCCTAAAACACCAGAAGAATTAGAGGGAGCATTCCTTGTGTCCAAAGTGTACCTCAACATATAATTCAGACTGACGCCAGTCCACAAGTGCAATAAAATTCGGACTAAGAAATGACAGACTGAACCCTAATCCTCCAGCACAAACCATTGCAGTGTGAAACTAGGGACAGGGCGGGTCTGAAGAAACTCTGGCCCTGTCCAAGGATAAACCGGGACAGGGCCAACCAACCAGAAAATAGCTCCACTGACTTTGTCAACACCAGATCACCAACCACCCTGAGAGAAGCTGATTTATTGCCCCCAGCGTTGCACACAAGCAGGTCGATGACTCCCCAAACGGCATTGCCTTGCCATTCACCTTTACACCCCTGGGCCAAACCTTATGTCTAAAAGACAGGCTTCCATGGTAGGCAATTTTGGGGTTCACCATGTTTCATTTAATGTTCAACTGTGTGTCTTCTGCATAGCAGTGGAGAAAAAACATTTTTTCCGGATAACATCACCAAGAGGCTGCATATATAGTGAAAATATGGTCCCAAAATTGAGCCTTGAAGAACAGAAGTGTACCTTTGATTTGTCACAGGACAGACCACCCACAGCTACAAACTGATATCTTTCTGATCAATAGGATCTAAACCAGGCAAGGTCCGGCTAGACCAATATGGTTTTCCAATCTCTCGAAAAGAAGGGGGGATCAATAGTGTTGATGGCAGCACTAATGGAAACTGGTCTGTTTCCATTAAAAGTTCATTAACAACCTTTACAAGTGCAGTTTCAGTACTATGATGGGGTCTAAAACTGGCCTGGACCATTTGTAAATGTGTTTTGTCTTCATAAAGGCAGTGAGTTATTGGGTAAAATATTTTTCAAAAATTTGAGGAAGAGGAGGCTCGTTCTTGGCCGACCTTTATGTTCACTTGGCATCACTAGTGCATCGTTAATAAATGGTGGCTACAATTTCATGACCACATGTTTGGTTGACAATTACATTTCAGATACTTCACATTACTTTTATTTTATACCAAGTAAAGTCAGCATTTCCTTTTATGTTCCGTATTGCTTCTCAAGCAAGAGGTGACACCAATGACATCAACGGGACCATCAGACCATCTCCTTGAATGCCCTACGCTTTGAAGTTTGCAGTGTTCCAAAAAGTGGCTCCAATTATTTGCCTACCCTTTAGTTTTTTTTTTACCAGCAAAACTGTTTTCTTCCCACTACACCATTAAAAAACTAATGAGTGTAAGATTTTTCTTTAAAAAATAAATGCATTTTTAGTGTTTGTGGGAGAATCTCTTGTGCCATTAACTAACTTTATTCTGTCTGGTAGTTTAGTAATCTGTACTTGAAAGCAGGTCAAACTCAAACTAACAATGAAAAGCCACCAAGCCTGAGCAAGAAAATGTAAATTGCCAAGAAAGACAGAACCTTAAAAACGTTTTCTGGTAGAGTTCTCACATCCGGCCTCAAGAAATGAATAGTTGCTAGTAAATTAGGTCCTTGCCAAATATTTCGCCATGGTCTTGGACTAATTAATACACCCCTTTGGTAAGTTGTTTGGCTGGGCTGGCTGCACATCCTGAGTTTCTCCATCTTGATTGATGAGTCCTGCCCCTAGACTTATGTCTAGTTAATGTCAGTTTCTGCCCTTTACACTAGGGGTGGACATTTTTTGTGGTATTTTTTCAGTTGTTGTTTTTCTGTGTTTCAGTATGATTTGGAGGAGTTTCGTAGGAAGAAGGAGATCACTGTCAGAGGGTCAGGCTGCCCTAAACCCGTCACTAGCTTCTCCCAGGCCCATTTTCCCCGTAAGTACAAAATGTTTTAGAACTGCCTTGGCTTCAGTGTAAAAATGCATATTCATCTCTGGGGAAAAAAATGTTACGACGGTAAAAATTTCTTTCCAGCTATAAGTAAAATTATCGTTGTTTGGTAATGCTTAAGATGTTATTTTCCACTTTGCCAGAGTATGTTATGGACGTGCTGTTACAGCAGAACTTTAAGGAACCTACAGCTATCCAGGCACAGGGTTTCCCTCTGGCCCTGAGTGGCAGAGACATGGTGGGCATCGCACAGACTGGCTCTGGGAAGACCTTATCGGTGAGAGGTTGCTGCAGCTGGGCCTTTGTCACTTACTATTACAGAACATGATGAACACAGCAACAATAGCAGCATGCATGTTGCAAACACAGGTTTTTCAGAACACGTGTAGGGTCATATGTGTAGACAGTCTTCAGCACATGTCTACCTACTGTATACCCATGTTGACCACTATACAATCTTCTCTGTGTTATCTTTTGTTAAAACATTTCTTCTATTTAAATCGCCTTTTCTTATCTTGTCAGTATCTCCTGCCTGCCATCGTGCACATTAACCACCAGCCCTACCTTGAGAGAGGAGATGGACCAGTTGTAAGTAAACCACTCTGGATGTGTCTTCTTGTTGTGTTTACTTAAATTGTTGATAACCTCAGTGTTTGGACTGCAGTGCATGGAAACGGCAGAGGATTACATTGTAGGCGACTGTTCCAGACTATTGTCAAGGAGATTTTTACTGACAAAAAAAAAACAAAGGCTTTCTAAACAATTAACCACTTTTTACTTTTTACTTATTATAACAAGTGACTCATAATAAATTAATTGTAGACATGTAAAAAAGTATACATTTAAAGTTAAGTTTGGGATTTTGGCAATGAGGCACTTTATCTACTTCCCCAGGCTTGGATGACCTCGTTGTCATAAACCAATGCTAACCAGCATTAGACATTACCACAGTGACTTGAAGCATGCTAGCTGTTCTTCCAATCACTGTGTTGATACTAGTTAGCAATTGCACTAATGGTAGTTACAGTTGCAACTTCCTTGGCACTTCTAACTGCACCCAAATGTGCAGTGATGGTTGGCTTTATACAATAAGTGTTCAGAGATCACTGGCCATGCTGACAGCGGTCCACAACCCAACCCCTTCTTGTTTTGTGTGCTCATGAAGTAATTTAAGTGCTATAAGGGGGATATTAATTTAAAAGGCTTGGACCCAAAGTAGTTGCAGCTTGTAGCTATTATTATTAAGCTGGTATATAGTTGGACACGCATGCTTCCAAAATGTATTTTTAATTGTTTTCCCTTCGGTCCCCATCTCCATGCAGTGTTTGGTTTTAGCTCCAACCCGAGAGCTGGCCCAGCAGGTTCAGCAGGTGGCATATGAATATGGCAAGTCATCCCGCATCAAGAGCACCTGTGTCTATGGAGGCGCGCCAAAGGGACCCCAGATCCGTGACCTGGAACGAGGTAAGGCGGCTCTCCTGGTGAACTGAATTTTCACCTAACTCTTGCACCTACTCCTCCTTTCGGCAGGCACGTCTTTGTCGGGTTATACCCTATGCTATCGCTGTGATAAGGCTTGTTTGTTCCGGCTGTAGAAACTGTTTGATCTACCTGCCAGGTGTTGAAATCTGCATCGCAACCCCGGGTCGTCTCATTGACTTCCTGGAGACGGGGAAGACCAATCTGAGGCGCTGCACCTACCTGGTACTGGACGAAGCTGACAGAATGCTGGACATGGGCTTCGAACCGCAGATACGCAAGATTGTGGATCAGATTAGGGTGAGAAGGCTTCTTACATTGTGTGAATAGAATGGCTGACACTTTGTAGAGAGAACGGTGGGTTGCATTTAGGGCTGTGACAGTAACCACAACGGTAACCACGAACCACGATGGACCGTCATGACAAAAATCTGTCCGTTTTGATGTATTACTTTATTTTCATTTAGCATTGGTTATAAACATGTTTTTCTAACTTAGTCTGCATTTCTCTTATTATTGCACATTCGTTAATAACGTGATTACCAATGCCACAGCTTTTTCAAAACAAGAATGGGTGCTTTTATGATCTTTTGTAACAGCTCTTTTTGGTGAACAGTTGGAACCGAATTCAGTGAAATAGACATTCATGAGTCTCTGATTTGAAAACTGCCTTTTTTATTAGCTCGAAACACTGTTTAGTATCTGTATATTTAAAGGCTGAATCCTCACTGTGGAAATACTTTGTTGGAGAAGATTTTATTTATTTTTTAATAAATGTTTGGTTGTTCTTCCATCTAACCTGATGTAAAAGCAGTCAAATCTAATTTAATTTGGCCATATAAAAATTTATTTGAACCCTTTTTTCACATTCTTTCCCTACCTTCTGAACATCCTACATTGGACATGCCTCCAGATAAAGGCATTTTCACCAGCGCTAGTTTATTTTTTATAAAAGCTAGGTCTTTGTCTATGGGCTTATTGCTTGAATTTCAATGTTATTGTAACAAATATAACTCGCATATCCTTTGTGTCTATACCCCACATCCCATTAACGTTGGTTACCGAGTTTGTTGACCAATCACTGTAACATCACAGCCCTAGCTCCAGTGTAGTTCACATCCTAAAACTGCCGTACCGTATCACATTGTTCTATTAGCTACTGCTGACTAACGTGGTTTAACCTTTTGGTAGCACCACTATCAGGGCCAAACAATTGTCATCCTATTCCCAGCCTGATAGGCAGACCCTGATGTGGAGCGCCACCTGGCCCAAAGATGTGCGTCAGCTGGCGGAAGACTTCCTGAAGGACTATGTCCAGATCAATGTGGGAGCCTTGGAGCTCAGCGCCAACCACAACATCCTGCAGATTGTGGATGTGTGCATGGACAGTGAGAAGGACAACAAGTGAGTGCAACACTTGTCCACTCCCTTCCGCTCCACTGAAACATTAGCGTTAGTTAATGGGACAGTGTTCCCCTCCACTGAAGCATTAGCGTTAGTGAATGGAACAGCGTTCAACTCCACTGAAACATTACCGTTAGTAAATGGGACAGCGGTCATATCCACTGAAACATTAGCATTAGTCAATGGGACAGGGTTCATGTCTGTCTCTTGGATATGGCTAAGTCATGCAGTCATAGTAGATCTCATCCTTTTTTCGGGGTCCTGTTACCCCTGGTTGGGGACCACTGCGTTAGGTAACTGATTCTGTCCCTTTCTCCTCAGGCTGCTCCAGCTGATGGAGGAGATCATGGCTGAGAAGGAGAATAAGACGATCATCTTTGTGGAGACAAAAAAGCGCTGCGATGACCTGACTCGCAGGATGAGACGTGATGGGTGAGATGGAAAGAAACAACACCTCATAATACCAATATAAAACACTTGTATTTTCAGTAGTAGGTTTCTACTTTTGAAAACTACAAATGAATCCCAACACAACATTCAGTTTGGTTTGCTTGTCAGGTGGCCGGCGATGTGTATCCATGGTGACAAGAGCCAGCCAGAGAGAGACTGGGTCCTGACAGGTACTTTAATGCCTCGTTTCCACTGGTGCCAAACACTGGTGTTTTACCCTTAAGTCCCAAATTTTTTCTGTTTCCATTGACATGGGCCAGCGCCAGTCGGCCACTAGGCTGTGGCGAAGTAGCCCGGCTCTCACTTGGTGCCAAGCCCCGGACTTTAGGACTAACGGTGCATTCACACTATTCGCGATGGGGGCGATGGCTCAATTCATTTCACTGAAAGTAAGCGTGGCGAGCGAGTGGCTTGTGGGGTGATGCGTGGGATCCGTGCGAGATAAGGAAAAAGTTCAGATTTTCCAACTTTATGCAAATCACCCGCGCCTATCGCTGGGGTCTGACCAATCACGGCATTTTGCGTAGGTGGTTGTGAAATGCTCTCTGTACAATTAAAAGAACTTAAACAGAATTAAACTTTTTGCGGTCCTTTTTAAAAAGATGGATGACTTTTAGTAGCAGTGATGGGATTCCCTGAGCTGTAAGATTGCACGCTATTTGCCTACAGAGACGCAAACAAAAAAAATCCAGCGTGGAGGAAGGTTTTTTTTTTGGTAATTTTTATTATTTTTTTTTTTAGCGTGGAGACAGGTGGCCGAGATAGTTGGTGCTTCTGGTGTCAATATTAGATACGTTAGCTGACTGGTGGCTACGTAATTCTAGCAAGCTGGTTTACTAGCTAGCATTCCCGGTTGTAAGAATTACATCAATGAGGCATATGAATTGAGTATAGATGTATAAAATGTCAAAATGTATTAAAATACGTTTCTATTCCAATTTTAACCATTCTAATAATCTGACGTTCCTTCATACACATTTACTATGCTCAAACCTTTACCGCTTACCTGCTGTTATGACGCTAGTTCGCCCACAGACACACCCACAAGAATGCTACAGGCGAAGCACTCTGGGCGATGCTTGCGGTGGCTATCCGAAATTTCACGAATAGTGTGAATGTACCGTTAGGGCGGGGTTTGCGGGTTGACGCGTGCTGTGAAAACACGGCGTGTTGTGCTATTCGAATGGCGATGTGTATCGTTTGCTTTATGCTTCTCGAAATGGTTTTGATCCGATCTAACAAACAGATCCCTGATAAAATAAAGAAAAATAAAGCAACAGTAGAGCCAGGGAAGCAAAGACTCGGAAAGAGTTGGAACGGCCGAAGGTGATACGATTGCCATTAGCTCAATAGAAAAACGGAGCGCTGAGACCGAGACGTAGCCTGCAGAACCTATAACAACATAAAATTACCTTAGAATTCTCCCAAATCCTTCTATTAAAAGTAGTTTTGACAAAATACTTAAACTAAATAATTAAGACACTTGCATTGTCATGGGTGTAATTGAAGAAGGAGCCGGTCGCAGGAGTTTGTGGAAGAAATGTATTTTATTACTGAAGTTCAAACGCCGTAATGTAAACAAACTGAGCATGGTGTTATTTTTTATTTTACTACCAGAAAAACATCGCTTTTTATTTATTTATTCGTAACCGGAAAACCAAATCACGTTGATAGTTTTCCCCTCCCTCCCCCCTGAGCCCCTCCTTAAGTCCTTGGTACCAAATGTACTGTATAGCCGAAACAGGGAAGTCTGGAGCCAACATTAGCATAAATCACCGGTGTAGCCTTGGTACCGGGGTAAAGCACCAGTGGAAATGCTGCATAAGAGTTTTGAGGCCTACTGGTTGTTGACACCTTCCTTTGTGGCACTTATTAAATGTCTCTTGGCATTTCCTTTCTCTTGTTACAGAGTTTCGCAGTGGCAAGGCTCCCATTCTTATTGCTACTGATGTCGCCTCGCGTGGTTTAGGTAAGTACTGTGTGCACAGTAAAAGAGCTGTCCGTCCATATTAAAAAAACAATGACATATTCCCTCTGTGGGCTATAAATATTAAACCTTATAGTAATAATATCTTCAGTAGACAAGCCCCACTGCATGGAAGTAACCCAAGAAATGTATAGACGATAAATTTAAGAACTTCCACAAAACACATTGAAACTGATTGCTTGAGAACTGTTCCTCCTTTGTTTATTAAGGAGCGTTCTTGTCACCAGCACTTATGTATATCATGTATTTATGAGGTAACCTGTGTTTCTAGCACAGATTTTCCTTTGTGGAATGCCTGGTTCCTTGAATAACAAGGCTGAAAAAACCCCAACCATTATGTGCAAGAAAAAGTTGTTTTAACTGTCTTTTATTATTGTTTTGAAGTGAATATAAGGGGTAAGGAGAGTGATGCAGCCCCATATGATAATACATTTTTTAACCAAATTTTTTTTGTTTCTGTGTTCATTTTTCTTTCATTTTTGTTTTTGTTTCCAAGTCTCTTCCGGCACTAGAAGCGCACAGGCACACGGGAGCCTGCAGCCGGACCTAGGCATGACTAATCGAAGCCTGAGTTGTGGAGAGAAACAGAGAGAGACGGCCTGATTGATCAATCTCAGACACAGCCATCTCTCCGAAAACCCAGAACAGAGCCCTCAAAAAACTCTCCCCCCTTCCAGGAAGCTGACTGCCTGGGCAACGGGGGGGGGGGGTGTAAAGGGGTGCTGCTGGGATTCCAAATTTGAAACTGGGGGCGGGGCAGTCAGCTCAAAGGGCCAAGAAGGGGGCATGGAGGGGGGTGGCCTCCCTCAAGCTATGCCAAGCTATCTGGGTTACGATGCTGGAGGCTCCCCTCTGAACTGCCCCTGCAGCCCCCAATGCAACCTGACACCCCCCCCAACTGCCTGTGCTGGCCTCTCCCTCTGCGGTGTCATGTCTGGTCCTGGCTGGCAGGAGTCCTGGCCTGAAGGAGCCTTTCTATCCCCTACCCTACCCCTCTATTGCCTACCCCACCTTTCTCTCTATCCCCTACCCCACCTTTCTCTCTATCCTGCCTTCTCTCTCTCCCCACCCACTTATCACACTCTTAACCCTTTTCTATCTTTTCACCCTTTCATAGTCTACTGTTTAGATAGCTCCTTCTACCTCTTCCTACATTTTCTGGCCCCTTCCGCTCTGTCGGTCATATGATCTGTTAGCCTCCTTCTCCAAACTCTCATGCTTTCATCTCTCTACTCTAAATACCAAATGACTTCTGTATGCAAAGACAATCCAGACCTGTTCCAGTTATTCAGAACATTTTAAATACTCTACCCATGCTCAGCAGACCCCAGTCAGAATCCAATGTCCTGACAAAATTGTTATACTAGCCCCTCTCTACAATTGCTCATGGTCCCCGGCAGAGTCCCTTTAGGTAGAGTATATACTCCCCAAAACCTCCACGTCACCATGCCAGTGTCTGTTTCTTGTTACTGCACTTGAACCCCTGGGCTCATGGACATGCTGCCAGTCTGGGAAGGGCCCGGGCGGACTTCCCCGGGTCTCCTCCATTTGTCTCCTGAACATATTTCTACCAGACCTTCCAAACCAATGGATAATCTCAACCCCCCCGTCCCCCCAACTACCCCGAAACATCAGTTATTTTGTTCAGGTATATTAAGCCTATGTTTAAGACCCTCTGAAGTCACATTGAATTACCGAACAGTAGCGCAGAGACAGTAGCCCAATTACACCGGCCCCTGAGGAGGAGGAACCGTCTTTTCCCCGGCTGAAAGAAGCAGGGAGACGTCCAGAGTCAGTGAGGGCGCCAGTCCGGCCAGGGTCAGGCTCTGCCACTCCAGTTGGGAGGGATGTGTGGAGGAGTGTTGAGGGGAGGACCCATGTTGTCCTCACTCTCTTACCCCTACAGACCTCCCAGGACTGGTCGGGGGGGGACAGAGGGCGCTAACCTTGTAAGGCATCTCTGATACAGGGTAAGTACCTCACCCCCCCGCTCCCCCACTCCCATCCACCTCATCGAGCCGTAAGAAAAAGGAGACGTTTTAACCCGCCACAGCAGTGTTTTCAGAGCCCTATGTCAACTGTAATGAGAAACAGACGTAAAGTAACCCCCCAGTGAGAATCTCCCTTTTAAAAGTTCATATATATTCTGTTAATAATGTCGCCCTATGCTAGTATGTGTCAAAAGGATAAATTAAAAAAACACCTCCAAAAACTCAACTCCCAAACAAACGGTTTAGAAAAAGGCTTGGTAATATGTCATCTGGACAATCAGCGGTCTAGATAAAAGAATAAGCAGGCTAATTAACAGTATACTCAAATTAATCTTTTTAATGACCAGTATAGCCCCAAAACATTGCTACTTAAAAAGAAACTGCTTGCTAACACACTGATTTACAATTAACTTTGGCCCCAGGTATCTGGAAACACTGGGTAGTTACTCAAAACAAATCCAACTAAATTCAACCCTGCTAGGAAATCTCACCCTTTGCTTCATGCCATCATCAGCAATCATTTTGAAACAACCTCACAGCTCCCCTTACCTCACTATTGACTTAGAGATGTACCCATTTCCTTCTTTGTCTGGCGTTTCAGTTTAAAAAAAAAAGGGGGTTGTTGAGATCCTTTGTTTCCATCTGGCGATTCTATAAACGTAGATTCAGTGCTTGACAAAAGGAGCCCATTACATACGGTCTGGCAAATGGGCTTTCCTTTTCAAGGTATATAGTGTATAGGTTGCCAAATAACATTGACAGCAGTTATATTAATGGTAAGTATATTTTGATTTAAAATAGGGAAAAATGTAATTCCTCTCCCCTAACCTTTTTACGGGCGGCACATTTATCGTTGTGAATTGTTTCCCAGTCAGTGCTGCTGTTGCTCTCCCTAACGTTGTTTGTTTTTCCCCCCTCGTCGACTTCTCCAATTAACCACAACTCCAAGATGTGGAGGATGTCAAATTTGTCATCAACTACGACTACCCCAACTCCTCCGAGGACTACATCCATCGCATCGGCCGCACGGCCCGTAGCACTAACAAGGGCACAGCTTACACCTTCTTCACCCCAGGCAACCTACGTCAGGCCCGCGAGCTCATCCGTGTGCTGGAGGAGGCCCGGCAGGCCATCAACCCCAAGCTGCTGCAGCTGGTCGACACGGGTCGCAGTGGAGGGGGAGGTGAGAGAATGGAGTTCCTCAGAATCCGCAATACCTACCGAGTTGCCAAATTTGCTTTCATTCTTCCTCTTGTCTAGCCTGGAGTTTTGGGGATGTCGTACAATTTAATGTCAAGGACAACTAAATGAGCCCCCGCGACAACAGATTAGCTGCGCACGAACGTTGTTGAAGTCTATACTCTATCGATGCTTTATGTACAACAGCCTCCTAATTAATCATTAAAGGATATTATGCCATATTATTCCAACTTCAATTTTAACTTTATTCCTCTCATAGTGCTTTTCATAGAATCTCAAAGCACTTATCCAGCTCCCAATTATGGATTATAATAATCAATTATCTAGTCATACTGCTGCCAAAACGCTGTGCCGTGTACGTGTCAGTGTGATTGCTGGTTTATGATTTAGTTCTTCATCGTAATCTGTCTTTTTATTGGTGTATTTACAGACCGTTACGTGACTGTTGAATGTCACCACGGAGCTTTAACCTCCTCTCTTCGGAATGCAGGTGGCAGGTCACGTTTCCGCAGCAACGGCTCCAGCTCCAGCAATCCCAACCTGATGTATCAGGACGAGTGTGACCGGCGGATGCGCCCCGGGGGCGGCGGCAGCAAGGACAGCCGGGGGAGTAGCAGCAGCACGGGGAGCAGCTTCAGCCGGGGCAGAGGGAGCAGCCGCGACGGGGACAGGTCCTCCTCCTCCTCCTCCTACAGGGATAGGAGCAGCAGAGACAGCCGCAGCTACGGCTCCAACTCGACCTCCTCCTACGAGCAGTACCAGAGCGGGAGTAGCCCGTACAAGTCCGGAGGCAGCGACGGGGGCTCGGATCAGGCAGCGGGTCAGTTCGGTTCAGTCGGCAGGGCCGCTCAGCCCCCTCCACCCACCTCAGGTCCCCGGCCCCTCATGGCCCAGCAGTTCACCCCCGCCCAGCCCATGATGGGATTGATGGGGCATGCGCCTTTCCAGTTCGCCCCCCCACCCCCTCCTCCTGCCACACAGAGGAAGTGAACCTGGGCGATGGCTCCCCACCACAAATGCATACGATTCTCAAGTTAATTTGGTGATTTAAATTTGGCAAGGGTTGGGGATTTTGGATCACTGTGCTCAGAATCTTGGCCCTAGCTGATTTATTCAGATGTTTAGATTGGTAAGACTTGAGCTGATTGTGTTGTGCACATTCTAATTATAAGCGAACATGCTTTTTCACATCAGTAGATTCTAAGCAATGCTGCCCAAAGATTGTCCACCAGTGAGTGAATTTTTTTTTTTAATTGAATACTTCTAAATTGGCAAATCAGTAAAATGGAATATACTTTCATTAAAATGCCATCTTAATTATTTTTGTTTTTCCACAATACATATCCAGTGCTATAAAGGCTGGCTAAATGTGACCTTTTTTCCATATAGGTTCTTTAACAAAGTACATTTCTGTAATGTACAAAATCACTTGTTGTGCTTGGAATGAACTAAAGGATTATTTTGCCTTTATGTGCATCAGAGGTAGGTGCTACAATTTCTTTACTGCATTCTTTTCTTAGCTTATTAGTGTTGTGCTCTCATTGTTCAGCTTTAGTTAGTGGGTTTAGTACAGAATTGTTAATTTTCCTGAAAACAAAGGGGATTTCTTTAATTCAGTTCCAGTAAAGTATTTTGCGGTATGGGTAGAGAACATTCCTTGAGCCTTCTGAGATTCAGGATATTATAGTTATAACATCAATGTTTTTTGTTGTTGCCGGTGATCCAAAAAAAGTATTGTGGCATCATTCAAGCATATATTAATTTAATTTCAAGCATTGATTTATGGTGTAGGGATTATTTGATGTTTCTCTATTGACCTCAGTAAACCTGTCACTGTAGGATGTATTGGTTTGCTTACAGTTCTGTTGCCCTTTCTATCGAAGTGTAGTTCAATCATTAGTATGTAGACAAGACTTTGACTTGTAACTTCCTGTTTACTTTTATACTGTTGGATTTTGTTTTTCAGGTTTCAATAAAGCTTTTGAATGTATAAAATTGTATCTGTACTCGACTTTATACATTGTCAGACATTCAGAATAAACACGAGTGACCTACTGTTTAACAAAACTGTATGACCAAATACATTTCTAATGTAGCATTGGCAACATTATAGTTCTATTTGAGATGACTGATGTGGAATGTACTTGGAATTATGCATCCTTGAGCAACGAGTGATCCATCAAAACTGAAAGACAACTTGGCCTGTTCTGGGAAGTCTGTTTTAAAAAGGAATATTATCTATGGACCTGAAATAAAACTTTAAGATCAAGATCCAATTTCATATTCGCAGAAGCCATGTCTAAAAAAAACTCAAGGCCCAGAAGTATAAGAACTAAAATAAAATCTTCAAAATAGGCACACAAATTGAATTCGACTTCAATATCAGAATTTCTTTAAAAGGACATTCTCCATGCAGGAGAGGAACAGTGCTCTTTAATTATATTAATCTTTAAAAAGGACTACTAGCCAGAACAGGTAATCTATGAATCTGCCAAAAGTAAGACTTTGACGTAAATTCAGATGCAATATCTGAGAAAATAAATCTATTTAAAATGTAACAATCTGTAGTGAACTCAAATAAAACCTTTAAAATAGGCACAGATGGTGAGTAAACAGGCCTTAAGTCAGAAAAAGTAATTTTACATGACAAGGACATATGAAGCTAATCATTATCCATGCTCCTGGGCACCTTATCACAGTAATCAAATCTGGGAAAAGCTCAAAGGAAACAAAGGCTAAACACAGAACATCAACCGAAAGACAAGTTCAGCAGGCTTTGAATAGAGAAGCTAACAGTTTTTTAGAGACCAAGATAAGCCTTCTCTTTATAATAAACACCAAATTGGCCACTGCGTGTCTCCTGCATCACAAAAGCAAATCACTGGTTGTCTGTTTACTTCATAATATACACTGTTAAAACCACGTTGAAAAAGCAGCAAAAGGTTTTGTAATGATGTACAGAGGACATCACTACAGAAGGTATTGTTGTGCACACACTAACTGAAATGGGCTTAACCAAGGAAAGTGATTAGAAACGTAGAAAATGGTTCAAAGGTAAGGTGAATGCAGTGTCGGACAGGAACGCTCATACTGCAGCCAAGCCTAGTCAATCTCCTGGATGTTAAAGATGGCCCCATGTGTCCCAAGGCGGAAACTGTTCTACAACTCCACTTTCATCATGGTCTTCCTCTCCTAGCGTGAAGGTTAGCTTGTACTGCAACTTTACCTTCTCCTGGAAAGAAGAGAGGTCAAGAGTTGTTAAATATTATCATCTCCATTTGGCGTTAAGAGTTCACATTCAATAGAAACGTTTACGTTGGGTAGTATACCACCAGGCCCTTTGAAAGTGTCTGTACAGTCAGGTACCTTGTGGGGGTTGGCCAGCAGCAGGATCTGTGTGATGGCAGCAGGTGGGAGAACAGGGTTGTAAGCAGGAAGCGCTGTCCCTGATGCGGGCTGCAGCTTCACTTTCATCGTCTACAAAAGAGGACAGAAGTCAACCCGACTGCAGGGGCACTGAAAAAGATACCGAATGAGATAAAGGCAGTATAAAAGGTTTTACTTCGGGGACGGAGGCCTGGAAGAGGATGTTGCGGAGTGGAACAGGGGCAGAGGAGAGCATGGACATGATCACCACCAGCACATCAGGACGGAAGGGTGGAGAGTCACGCCCAAAATGGAAAAGGACCCGCAAACTGTGGCCGTCATACACAGTCACAGGCAATAGGCTGCCTAGAGATAAAGACCACATTTAGGACTGTTTGATGTGATCACTTAAAATCCACTCATTCAGGTAAGAATTGTAATTTAGGTTAGAATTGTAGAAATGTATGTTGTTGGTCCATCCTCAGTTCTCATTTCACTGCCATTACACCACACTTCAAAATGACTGTTGGCCTTATGGTGAAACACTGATTTTCTTCCTCCTGCATATTAAGGACAACTGTGTCTTTGTAGTGAATGGTTTTATTGATATCTGATCCAAAACATAATTTATAGCTTTGGATAACCTTCCTTGGCTTTCTGGTCAAATACACCTCTGGAAAAAATTAAGAGACCACTGCACCTTTTCCTTTCCTTTCCAAAAAAGTTGAAAAGGAAAGTTTTGAGTGAGGAACAGAAGCGTTCAATTTGCAGTGGTCTCTTAATTTTAACCCTTCTGTTCCTCACTCAAAACCTTCCTTTTCACCTTTTTTGGAAAGGAAAGAAAAAGTTGCAGTGGTCTCTTAATATTTTCTGGAGCTGTATATGCTTACAATTCACTATTCAATTTTCTGTAAGGTCCTTTACTAATTGTGTGGGGTAATAATTTACATCTCATGGTAACCACTTAATTGCACACATAGTCCAGGCAATTAATTACATGATTCCTTAAACATGCATTTACTTTTTTTTGTCAGGAGAAAATCAAACACTGCCATTAGAACCTTATACCAATGTTCAAGCAACGTAATGGTAGTGTCTCATTTGGGGATGCTTTGCTATCCCAGGACCTGGATGACTTGTCATTGAAGGAACCACTGATTCGGCTCTGTGTATGACAATTCTAGATTTCAATATTGCCTTCGGCCTATTTGTAGAAGCACAGTTAGGTCATACAGAAAGACAGATTCCAAACAAGTCAAAATCCAAATGTCTAAAAAGCAATATACTGTATGTAAAATATTGGAATGGCCTAGCAAAAGCTCAGACAGGAACCTGATTAAGATGTTCTAGCGGGATATGAAACTGTTTTACTTTCAAAAACACACAGAGGTCACAAAGTCAAAGCAGTTCTAGGAAGAGTGAGCCAAAGTTACTCCGCGGTGATGTGACTGATCGACAACTATAGGGAAGTGGTGGTAGCAGTCATAGCAGCTAAAGTTAGAACAACCAGTTAAGAGTTTAGTGGCCCAATACTTTTTTTTGACACAGGGGCATTGAGTGTTGCACAGCCTTGCTGATAAAATGAATGAAATAAATATATGTCATTTATTTACTCATGCTCCCTTTATCTAATATTACGCTTTGAGTGAAGAACCAAAACCTAACCCAGTGTAACAAATATGAAAAATATAGAGTGAATCACTGTTTACTACAGTTGTAGAATAAGCTTTTCATATTATAAATACTTACTGGGCTTAACGGAATCAAGCTGCACAAAAACATCTGCCAGGGTGAATTCTAACGGGGCAACGACTGTTTTAACTTGACGCGTGTCCAACGATGAAGCTCCTATGCTGGGCTGGGAGTTTGAAAGAACCTCTGGGTGTTCAGGCGAGAATGCTGGTAGAGGACTTGGATTTGATTCTAATTTATTTTGGAGGTCTCGTAGAGTAGGTTTGAACAGTGGCCTGTCCCTGAAAATGAATGTAAAAAGCTTTGTTAAATATTGCTGAGTGTCAATGTGACGTTATATAACACCAAATCTATACTAAAACCGGTGTCAAGAACATGCAGTCATAGTACCGTCAAAAGGAATTCTGGGTACTGCACTCAGAACCTGACTAGATGAGTGGCTTTAAATTTCACTGAAATAAATGCAGAAATGTACACAGTTATAGTCGACTGCACACCACAAAAATTTACACCAGGGAAATAGGGCTGCCGCTGGTCTCTGAACCGTGCAAATCAGATTGGTTGAATAGTCACGGAATTCTGGACACTGACCAAGTTAACAATGTTGAGTTGTTCAGTAAAATGATGAACTAAAATACATACACATTTTGACTCAGGAAAGAAATGTTCAGCAATGTCTGGTTAGGGACACTTGATGGGGGAAGGGAGGTCATAAAAATTGCAGTACGCCAGTGGATAGGGATCAGCAATATAGACACCTTTATAATATAGTATAATAATATAGACGCCATTATAATATAGTATAATAATATAGAAGCCATTATAATATATTATAATAATATAGACACCATTATAATATAGGTGGACCATGTCCTAAAATTGAGTAAAAATGGCAACAGGTTTGGTCAGGGAGAAATCTAACACAGTCTAGTTGTAATCAATGAAGAAAGAAAAGAGAAGGCATGTGATGTATCAGAAACTGTGCCACTGAGTTACTGTCAAACAAAACATTTGCCATATAATTATAAATACACTTATAGGATTTATACCACTTTTTTGTGTAAATATTCTCTAAGATAATTAAACAGACTGCAAAATCCTTTCATGGAAACACGAAAGTGCTATTATATGATAGAATATCAGTACCTTTGCAATTAAGAACTATCTTCAATGCCTTTAGACAGTGTGTGGCATTGGATTGACTACATCGGTTGGAATATATGAATGGAATAACGCCTTATTGGCAATTCAAAAAACAATATATAGACCATCCCTCCAAAACAGTGTGGCTTCATGAAATACATTTGATATACTGATTGATGAGCCTTTGTTTTTAATGTGCTTATGCCTGTGCATTTGCCTGGTCTCAGAAACGCTCTAGCCAACAAGTAAAACAGACTGGGAGCAGTGAAAAATCAATCCACGGTGATGGGTTAGCTACCATTTGACCTGCAGACCCTCTGGAGGCAGGCATTGCTGCAGCAGCGTCTTCCCCAGCTGATCCAACTCATCCAAGGCTGAACTCCCAGACCTGGCTCTGGGGTGAGGAGGCTGGGTACCAGCTGAAGGGTCTGGATCCCGTAGTACAGTGGAAGCAGCTGGGACATCAAGGACATCCACACTATCAGAAGACTGTCGCAAGGAAAGGGACACCGTTTAAGACAATGAGGGCTCCATTTTGCAGGCTCTAAAACCGGCAGACCAAACAGAAGCCATGTCGTACATACTGTGTTATAAAAAAATATATATATATATATATATATTCTTCCAGGATTTTAAGTTTACGCTCAAAATGTGAGAACTTTGGGTTATAATTGTACAGATCATTTTAAGAATGTTTCTCAGAAACAAGTTCTCTCAAAAACATGCACCCCTAGAAATTCTTATCAACCAAATATAATAAGTACTATCTTAACATGCATTTTAAAAAATCTAAAATATTAGGAACTATTAAGTGGTCAGCCATGACTTCTTGTCTCACTGGGGTATAAATGAGGACAATAATTATGAAGTAAAACTTAACTGAAGCTATGACAAAATGCCTGGAAGGGGACCCAAGTCTATTTTGCACCCAAGCACAGGATCAAAGTTGGAGAATGGCAGCAGTTGTTTGAACCACGTCACTAACAATACAATTAGAAAACAGCTCCATGCCAACAAGCTAGTCATGTGAAAAAGTATGTACATCCAGTTGAAAGTTCTTTTTTTTTAAACATATTTAGAAATACGGATATGTAATCTTTACGTCAACACTATTGACAGATGTTAAGTTAGGTTACCTACAGTACTAAGAGACACTTACCAATTATACTTGTCAATAATTTATTAATCAAAAATCAACAGAAATGCCATTTCAAAGTGCAGAAAAAAAAATAAGTACACCCCTAGCTTCAATACAGTTGTTGACGCCTTTGGCTGAAATAACTTCTTGTTGTTTCTTGCCAATCAGTCTCTTAAATCGACTTGGAGAATCGTTTACCCATTCTTCTGTACAGTATTGCTTCAACTATGTCAAATCTGAGGTCTTTTGCGAATACACGGACATCTTCAAGTCCCCCGCAACATTTTGATACGACAAGACCTGGGATTTTCCATGCCATAACATTCTATTTGGTCTTTTTCAGAAATTCTGTTGTAGCTTTGCTTGTGTGTTTTGGATAATTGCAAGATCCATGTTCGGTTCAGCTTAGGCTTTGACAGATTTGCCTCACATTCTCCTCAATAATTCTCTGGTAGAACATGGAAGCAGCAAAGAAACCCCAAACAATAATTCCATTGCATTCATGCTTTATGGTTGGTATGAGCAGTTCTTTTTTTTTTTGCCAAACATGGTATCTAGCACCGCAGCCTAACAACTCCATATTTGTCCACTCATTAGTCCAGAGCACACTGTTCCAGTCTTTATCAACATGTTTTCTGGTAAACATCAGTAGTGTCTTGATATTCTTTTATGAGATAAGGTTTCATGACTATCATGTAGGGCAAGTTTGTGCAGTCTCTTTCTGATAGTTGACTCATGCACTTTGACATTGATTGTGACATGACAGGCCTGTAGATCCCTTGATGTTAACCTAGGTTTCTTGGAGACTTCGGTGAGCATCTTTCCACTTTTAGCATAAATTTGGTGGGACAACCTGTCCTGTTTCTCCATTTGCAGCTGATTCATTGGAATGACGGTGGAATGATGTACAACCCTGTTTCCAAAAAAGTTGGGATGCTGTGTAAATTCAAAATGGGCATGTATTTTTCCCAAAACAATAACATTTCTCAGTTTCAACATTTGATATGTTGTCTTTGTACTATTTTCAATTAAATATAGGGATAAATGATTTGCACATCATTGCATTCTGTTTTTATTTACATTTTACAGTGTCCCAACTTTTTTGGAAACGGGGTTGTACTTCGAATTGCTTGGAAATAGCTTTGTAATAACTCCCAGACTCATTGGAATCGGTAGTCTTTCTGAAGGCCACAGATAGTATTTTTTTATTTTTTTAAACTTGGCATGTGTTACTACACATCCATAATCCTCCAGATCCAAACAAAATATCCTAATGACCAAAGAATCAAGCTTTTCTAATGGCAATGCCAGTCCCCTGACCTAAACCCCACTGAAAGCTTGTGTAATGAGCAGAAGAGGCGACTCCACAAAGTAGGACCAAGGATCTGAAAAGATTCTGCATTCATGAATGGTCTCAGATCCTCTTCTATGCTCTCCCCCCTCATCAAACACACTTAGTGCTTTCATCTTGGCAAGGAGAGGGTGCAAAGTATTACGAATTAGTTTTTTCTTTGAACCATTTTACATATACAAATAATGAATTACTCATATTTTTAGTGTAAGATCAAGATGATTAACACAAATGAGATGTTTTCATTGCCTTACTTGCTTATCTTTACCATGGGTGGCAATCATTTTTGAGGGAACTATATATTTAATATTTTAATGAATTTGCCCGTGCAGATTTAAAGCCATTTTTAGCCAATTCTATCTCGGCCCGGACGAAAACATGCATACCCCAAAAAAACAATCCAGCTGCTCTTATCATCTGACTTTCAATTTTCCCATAGTCCAAGAGCATCTGGTCTTCATGGTGGTAGCACAATGCTATTTATTTCCCTGAAGTCAACACTTCACTTCCCTTCACTCTCCTGTTTTTCCTAATAATAAACCATGGATGACCAGAGACACCCAACTCTTGCTAAAGGACCGCTCACCACATGAACACGATCATTAAATTCGCAGATGACTCGACGGTAGTGGGTCAGATGATACGATGGTAGTGGGTCAGATGATACGATGGTAGTGGGACTGATCACTGAAGGTGACGAGTCAGCTTACAGGGAGGAGGTGCAGAGCCTAACAGGCTGGTGTTCAGAAAATAACCTGGCACTCAACACCAAAAAAACACAAGAAATCGTCACTGACTTCAGGGAGAAACAGGATGACGACCCCCCCCACTGTATATAAATGGAGAAAGCGGGGACAGAGACTCCTGCTTCAGGTTCCAAGGCACCCACATTTCTGAAGATCTCATGTGCCTGACCTGGAAGATCACCAAAACACACCTGCCTGACCTGGAAGATCACCAATACACACCTGCCTGTCCTGGAAGATCACCAAAACACACCTGCCTGACCTGGAAGATCACCAAAACACACCTGCCTGACCTGGAAGATCACCAAAACACACCTGCCTGACCTGGAAGATCACCAATACACACCTGCCTGACCTGGAAGATCACTAAAACACACCTGCCTGACCTGGAAGATCACTAAAACACACCTGCCTGACCTGGAAGATCACCAATACACACCTGCCTGTCCTGAAAGATCACCAAAACACACCTGCCTGACCTGGAAGATCACCAATACACACCTGCCTGACCTGGAAGATCACTAAAACACACCTGCCTGACCTGGAAGATCCCCAAAACACACCTGCCTGACCCGGAAGATCACCAATGCACACCTGACTGTCCTGGAAGACATTCACAGCACCCGCTGCCGGCGGAAAGCCCTCTGCATCTCGAAAGACCCTTCTCACTCCGCCCGTCACTTGTTTGCTCTCCTGCCCTCAGGAAGGCGCTACAGGTCCATCAAAGCACGCACCACAAGACTAATGGCCAGGTATCACCCCAAGGCCATCACCAGCCTGAACTCTGCACAGAAGGAACTCAGGCAATATCATACTGTGCAATACAATCTGTGTAATAGCTACCTGTGCCTATATCCTCCAGCCTACATCTTTTCTATAATTAAACCCAATATTCCCATGGAATACAAGAGGTGCATATGTAGGCCTACGCATAATGTGTATGTGTGTGTGGATGTGCGTGAGTGTGAGTGTGTGTGTGCGTTACAGTACAGTTTTTATATAACCTTTCACCTAAATGTACATTTATTGTATTACTTATTTTTATTTTTCATACAAGCCCGCTCAGGTGTGGTGCACCTGAATTTCGTTGTATACACCAGTACAATGACAACAACAAAATTCTATTCTCTCTCTCCTCTCTTGAATTACTACAGTCAATGTTAAGTGGGCATTAAAGTTTTAGATTCTTGAGAGGTATCAGAGCACAAAAGGATAAAAATAAAAATTCAAGAGGACATTATCTTTTCATTCCCTCCCCACAACCTCTCTTAGCCTGAACTCCAATCTCAGAATAGACAGCCCCTAAATCCTACACTGCTTAGGGGTAGTGTACTTTGTGAATGGAGACCAGCCTTATTCTCTATCTGCTGCAAAACTAACTGATTTTCACTAAATGTCCAGCCTATTCATCTAATCCCAAGAAACTCTCATCTTTTTTTTCCTTTCTGCAATCCTTCATCTCCTAATTGGTGTATACACTATATCATTGGTGTATACACTATATCATTGGTGTATACACTATATCATTGGTGTTACTCGTCCTACTGGTGGCACAGTGGTATCATACTGGTTACAATTCAGTAAAGCTACAGTATTAGTTAATTTGTGACAGGAAAATTCCCTTGTGAAGAAAAGGATTGACACCTCAAAATCAGTAACTTGTGCTACCTTTAGCTACTTTGACAGTAACCAGAACACTAGTTGTGGATCTCGCTTACATCGCTGTAGAGGAATTTTGTCCCACTCTTATACAGAGCTGTTTCTAACTCAGTGAACTGCTTATTTCAGGTCCTGCTACAACAACTCCAGCGGGTTCATATCTGGGCATTGACAAGGCCATTACAAAAGTGTTTGGTTTTGGCCAGACATAAGGTATATATGTTCAAGATGCCAACTCAAGTTTGCCAGAAGACACTTAAATGCAATCAGCCTGTACAAGTGCCAAAAGAAGTCGCTAAAGGGACAATGTGTATTGTGTGCAGACTACGCTGCATGTGTCCCTACTCTTATTTCCTCCTGTGAGACGTGTTCAGCTCTCCCCCCTCACCTGGAAAGTGTCCCAGGCAGTAGAGTCCCCAAGATGAGATGCCGGGTTGAAGACGTGGGTCCCCTCACCCAAACCTGGGAGACACGGCACGAAGTGAACAGCAATGACACTCGACATGTAAGAACAAAGTAGCAGATGTCTTGGAGGACATGACAGTGCCAGCAATCTAGCCTTACCTAGAGACATTAACTCATCATCCAGGAGACTGATGCTAAAATCCTGAGAGGGAGCATTTACACTGTCTGTTAAAGTAGGGAATTCTGGGTAGGATGGAGGTGAATGGGGCGATGAGTCCAATCCCGATAAATCAAGCAAAGCTGTACTACTTCCTGTAAGAGATAGGTTTATAGTGATAGGAATTCTAGAATGAGCATATTTTTATTCCATCTATACAACCCAGCGTTCCCGACACTAGATAGTGAGTCTGACCTCTATCGATAAAACCATGACATGCCAAAGATATCACACAAATAATAAAGGCATTAGTCATTCATACATAAATTTTTTGCATTTTGTGGTTGCAAAAAAAAAAAAAAGGGTCAAATCAAAACTGG
>JACXGI010001087.1:31698-103838 GCA_016801175.1 Esox masquinongy
ACACACATTACACACACATTACACACACATTACACACACATTACACACATTACACACTAAACAGAACCTGCATATTCTTCTGTACCATACTCTTCTACACACCATGACCTGCAATGAGTTGGGTGTGAAGCCTCACCTAGAGCCTCGTCGTTGTCCTCTGTATCACTGGCCAGTCTGAACAACGTCGGTCTCATCTTTTCACAGCGCTGGTACAAGTCCTAAACACACGTCTGTAAGTAACAGCTGCATGCAAGGCTCTGTATAATATACTGCCTACATCGGTGACGCTGTTACAGTAGTGTGGGACGTGTCTCTGTGGTTTGTCAAAGCGTGATGTCTCCCACCGGGTGTTCAGTGACAAACCTGGAGGAGTTCTGCACTGCCCTGTGGGTTGGCGGTCGTGTCGTGCTCCTCCAGCAGCTGAGTTAAAAGGCTGACACTTTCGTTCACCTCCTTGATGGCGTTCACACGCTTGGATACCTTCTCTGCTCGCTTTTGGTCCTGAGAGAGACAGACAAAGGTCAGAAATAGGTAACTACGGAGAGTGGAGGAGGATAATTACATTTTTTCCCCCCAAAATAAGAGAAAAAGTAATTTAAAAAAAAACAATTCTGACAAGGTGACAACCCCTCAGGGAAGAGCACCCACTTTCTCATTCAGTCAGTGTTGCTTAGTCAGTCCTCCTACACTCCAGTAAGTATGAAAGCACATCCGCTACCATATTGACAAAAACAGACCAGAAATCCCCCTTCCTACAGTTGATACAGTGCGATGGCATGTGCATATCTGTATTAACAGCGCACGCGCACACGCACAGTTTTGTTCACATGCTTTGTGTTTTTTACACTCGAGTTTAAACTGCAAATGCTAGCGATGATGTCAGATTACTATACTAGTCAGATCCAGGCTGGCACAGAGGAGATACTTCCAAAGGCAAGCGTTTTTTGCTCTGTTAGCACTGTAACGTCCTTTGATCATCTGCAATATTTTTGATTTAAAGAAATGTAAGGACATTAACAAATATACAATGTTACAGAGAATACATCTCTTAATTATTTAAGAACCATTTCAAAACACTAATTTGTCATATGTTCTATGATGTGACAAATATTTTGGCTGATAAATCTTAGACGCTGGTACATTTCTTGTCTACGTGCCACAACAACAGGTTCATTGTGGAGTAAATACATTTATAATATGAGAAGTGTGTACATTTGGTTTATTCCCTTGTATCATAAAAAGCATTATAATTGTTTGGGTAATAAACTATATAACACATATCTCCTCTGGGTTTATTGTATACTTACGATTTTGCTCATCTTTATTAACGGTGGCATTTTTTAATTTTATATGGACTGATATAGTCGTGGCCAAAAGTATTGGTACATTTGCACTTCATATAAATAACGCAACCATTTCTTCAAGAAAACTGCTGAGATTCAAAAATCATTTGGTATCCAAACGTGCATTGATTTGGTTTACATTTGGAAAAAAACAAAAAGGTTCTCTGAAATAACAGTGAAAAAGAATTGTGGAGACCAAATATTTTGGTCAATTTCAACATACTTTGTTTAAGACAATGAGTTATTTGAAGTGCAAGGTTGCCAATATATTTGGCCAAGAGAGCGCGCACGTACACGCACGCACGCACGCACACACACGCACACACACGCACTTCATTTTCATGGGTTTGAGAAAGGCTCCTACCTCCTCTACCATCTCCTTGATCAGTTCGTTGGCAGCTTTCAAGTCCTCTGGAAGGGTGCTGTTCAACAGGCGAGCCAGAGTCTACAAACACATTTCCAGTTAGCGAAATGGCCAGTAAATAAAGAGGATGTTTTCTTCTGTTGTTCAACAATGACTTACCTTTGACTTCTCCTCATCCTCAAATATGGCATTTTTTGGTCTGGGAGGGGGAAGTGCAAGGATCTTGTCAGCTGGAAGAACTGGGTCCTGTTTGACAATGCCTGGATGAAAAAAACAGTATAAATCAAGGTCACCGTAAAAACGTCCTAAACAATCCTCATCTAAACAATCCAATTATTAGCACTGACTGTAGAACACCTCACCCTGTTTTTTCAGCATCTGGTAGGCCTCAACGATCTTCGCCTCATTTGGCAGCCCCAGTGTCCAACTATAGATGAGCTCCAACACCTTCTTCTTCACTGGCTCAGGAGTCCGCGTACCTAGGTACTGAGGTGGAGTGGTGGAAAGCAGGAGAACACTGAGCCAAAGAGCTCATCCGATTTTAACGCTGACTTGCATAGACAGGGAGCCAACCGTTACCTTTGGAGAGACCACTTTGATAAGCTCGTTGAGGAAGCGAAACTTGCCCACCTCACTATGGAACCTTTTCCCGCAGCTCTTCATACACGTCTCCAGCACCTGATTGACCGCACATCACAAATGACTGACTATTCATTTCAATACAAATGTAGATGCACACACAGATTAGGAAATTCATTGGCCAGATTATAATCCCCTAACCTGCCAGACGACTCACCGTAAGTGCCTGCATGGCCTCCCACTCCTGAGGTGACTGGATTTTGTGAGCCAGTAGCCTGGTTGCAAACTGAGGTCTGAAATGTAAGAGTTTGATGGGGCTGAAGTTGGCAGCAAATGTAAGACTTCTATGTGGAGTACATGCAAGATTCCCCCACCCAACTTGAACAACGCCATGGTTTTTCATTTGATTAAATACCACAGATGATCAGTGTCAGAGATCCTAAGTACCAAGCCAGGACTTAGTGCAGTATGTAATGACACAATGGCTTTCACATACCCCTCCAAATCATAGTTAAGTTGGTCACAGAAGGCCTGGATGCTATCCCAGTCTGTATCTCTGTTTAGCGGGTTTGTAGCCTTGTCTGTAATGGGAAAGAGTGGGGAAATAGGAAAAAATATATTTTACTTTTATTTATACGGGGAAGTCAAGCTGAGACCAAGGTCTACTTTACTGTTGGAGCCATGTGTTACAGCAACATTCAAAATGTAAAGGAAATACAGTAAGGTCTGGAAATAATTGGACACTGACAAGTTTTGAAATTTTGTTTGTTCACCAAAATGTATTCAAGTTACAGTAATGAATATGGGCTTAAAGTGCAGTCTCTCAGCTTTAATTTGAGGGTATTCACATCCAAATTAGAGGAAGGTTCACATCCAAATTAAGGCAAAGAAGTGGAATATTCAGCAATGGCCGAGTCAATCACCAAATCTCAACTCGATTGAGCATGCATTTTATTCGCTGAAGACAAAACTTAAGGCAGAAAGACCCACGAACAAACAACAACTGAAGACAGCTGCAGTAAAGGCCTGGCAAAGCAACACAAAGGAGGAAACCCAGCATTTGGTGATGCCCATGTGTTCCAGACTTCAAGCGGTCATTGCCTGCAAAAGATTCTCAACAAAGTGTTAAAAATTAACATTTTATTTGTGATTGTGTTAATTTTTCTAATAACATTTGAGCCCCTAAAATTAGGGGACTGTGTATTAAAATGGTTGGAATTCCTAAACGTTTCTTACAATATTTTGGTATAACACCTTGAATTAAAGCTGAAATTGTGCACTTCAATTGCATCTTGGTTGTCTCATTTCAAATCCATTGGGGTGGCGTACAGCACCAAAATTATGAAAATTGTGTCAGTGTCCAAATATTTCCGGACGTAACTGTATATACAGACAGAACCAAACAAACAAATGGATATGAGTTACAAACATTACAAAAAGTAGTCACAGTAAACAATGAATCAAACGTCTGAACTGCCTTACAGGTAACAACACTTCTAACTTTAAGATGCGTTCTGGGATTTTTGGCCACTGGTTGGCCAAAACGGGTCCCCTAAAATTGTGTGATGTCATGCATGTGCTCCTCACTATCAAACAAGGCATAGGCTTTTACCAAACTCTGAATAAGCCTGCTGTGACTCTATCGCTAGCAGGTCTTGAGAGTGTGTCCAGTAACAGTTGTTTTTTCCCCCAATTAATTTCAGAGGTGAGATTTTTGGAAGTTTCTGCAAGACATCCATGTACAAACATTAACCAATGTCTGGCTTTTCTGGAATCAGGGGGTCCCACCAGAGCAAAGTGTATATGAGAGCATGTGTGGAAAAGTTTGCACCAGTAATGAAATGCAGAGCTGCATGACAGACTGAATCTGGGAGTTTTTATACTGATGCTGAAGCATGCACATACATGACATTATCTAACGAGACATGGAAATGGGTTGCACAACTTAATTTTTATGCAGCGACGATAGACACGATTAGTGTCTATAAATCCTATGAAACCAATTTTAACCTTAATCAGAGAGCTTATCATTTAACCAAATTCCAAGGTATTTGTAAAAGCAAAAATGTTCTAAAACAGAACAGTCCTTGGTTATAATTGTAATATGATCCAAACCTAGACTTTAGGACCTAGAGAAAAGCATATACTTCCTTTTTTTTCATTTAGTGCAAGTGAACCAACCTAAGATCTACAAGTGAACTTTGTATGACTTGGAAATCATTAATAAGAATGTTTTCAGAAACTCGTCCAAATTTAAATGAGACTTGTCAAAAATGAAAATGATTAAAGTCAACCATCAATGTGAATGTAGAAGTTTTCAAACAGATGAGTCCTGTGGCTGTAGATGTCAAACAGTTCTGCAGTCATACAGCATTATCAGGCTTCCTGCTAAAAGTCAGTGACAAGACAGCGAAATGACGAAAGGTGCCTGGCTGATGCCAGTATCTAGCAAGAAATGTACTGATGCATTCCACCTATATAAAACTGGAAATATTTGATTACGTAGATACAGTAGTTCGTCTACTAACGTTAGATTACAGTTGTCCAGCCAAACAGCTAACGTTAGCTATACCGTGGTGTTTACAGGGGGTGTAAACAGTCCCTCCCAGTTTCAACATGATTTTGGGTAAGCTTTAATCGAAGTCGACCGTGACACGTTCATTTTTCCAATAATCTATACTCACAAAACTCTCTGAACACCCGGAATAACTTAAAGGAAGACCTACTGATACGTGACTCCAAACTCTCCGCGTCAGGCTGCGCCGCCATCACTACGGGAATTCCGTTTACCAAGTAAATAGTCTCGCGAGAAACAAACTAGTACGCTGCTTCTGACGCATTAATGTCCGTAACTAGAAATGTGACAATGCCACCACAGTGGAAAACGCGTGGGAAAGATGGAGTGGTAGAAACATCCCCAATCACTTCATTGATCCCATCAAAATAAGCCGAAGATTTGGTGCTATTCACTGCCAAAAATATCAAGATCATCTAATCTTGAGTAATCTATTGGACTGTTAAAATAAATACATCATGAAGGATTTTACTAAAATCCACATTGTTCAATTAGAATTGTTTTACTGTTTGCTATTGACAGCGTCAGCCTATCCCCATCCATTGTCCACTCTACCGCATCTACCCCTCTGACTGTCTCAAGGTGATGTCTGTGAGAGCATGAGCGAACACGCATTACGGGCGTCTCTATGGAATGTGTGATTGCTATGGCATTGTGGCCATCTCCATTTTTTAGTACATATTAACCTTCGCAAGTACATTTACTTGGGTGATCCTTCCGGGTTAATTGACGTGCCTGATACAAAACAGTTTAAAATCAACTGGTTTTCCAAATGTATTAACTGAACAACAACAAAGGAATTACACCGATCAGCCATAACATTTTGACCACCTGCCTAATATTGTGTAGGCCCCCCATTTGCTGCCAAAACAGCCCTGACCCGTCGAGGCATTGACTCCACTAGAGCTCTGAAGGTGTGCTGTGGTATCTGGCACCAAGATGTTAGCTGCAGATCTTTTATGTCCTGTAAGTTGTGAGGTGGGGCCTCCATGGTTTGGACTTGTTTGTCCAGCACATCCCACAGATACTCAATTGGATTGAGATCTGGAGAATTTGGAGGCCAAGTCAACACCTTGAACTCGTTGTTGTGTTCCTCAAACCATTCCTGATTCATTTTTGCTTTGTGGCAGGGCGCATTATCCTGCCGAAAGAGGCCAAGGCCATCAGGGAACACCGTTGCCATGAAAGGGTGCACATGGTCTGCCACAATGCTCAGGTAACTGGTATGTGTCAAGGTAACATCCACATGAATGGCAGGACCCAAGGTTTCCCAGCAGAACATTGCCCAAAGCATCACACTGCCTCCGCCGGCTTGCTTTCTTCCCATAGTGCATCCTGGTGTCATGTGTTCTCCAGGTAAGCGATGCACACGCACCCGGCCATCCACGTGATGTAAAAGAAAACGTGATTTATCAGACCAGGCCACCTTCTTCCATTGCTCCCTGGTCCAGTTCTGATGCTCACATGCCCATTGTAGGCGCTTTCAGCAGTGGACAGGGGTCAGGCTGGGCACCCTGACTGGTCTGCGGCTACGCAGCCCCATATGCAACAAACTGCGATGCACTGTGTTCTGACACCTTTCTACCAGTACCAGCATTAACTTTTTCAGCAATTTGAGTTACAGTAGCTCGTCTGTTGGATCGGACCACACGGGCCAGCCTTCACTCCCCACGTGCATCAATGAGCCATGACCTTGCCAAGGACTACTTCTGATAGGTGTATATGATTATCTCAAAAGAGTAGCTGACTATGCAATAGCAAAGTATATGTTTTTACAACAGAGAAAATAATCATTTTTAAATAATCTGAGAATTGCATATTATATAAACTTTTATTGAAATGTGGGTAACACTTTCCGATAAGGGTACATGAACTACCATTAAGGAATAAAGTGGTTATCAGGAACGAATGATGACCAAAGACATAAATAAACGGTTAATAATGATAACATTTATTAACGATTTACAAATGCTTTAACTAACAGTGTGTACTGTCATTGGGCATCCAAATTAATCATCTAACCATCGTCTTACTTTTCGCAGATGACACAGATCAGTATACTCCAGAAAAAAGTTAAAAATATTTTCTGATTTAGCCTGTTCTTGATGATTACTAGGGGTGTTTTTTGTCAACCTGTAAACGCTTTATTAAATGTTAAACCTGTGTAGACAATGCAGCAACCACTTGTAGTCTTCTCTACCCTCTAGCGGCACAAAGTTGTTTTCTGTATGTTTAATGCAGTTGCGGTGTGGTACAGGAAAGTAACGGTTTTGTTTTGGTGTTAATTTGTGACCGTTACAGATAGTAGCCTACGTTGTCTGGGAAAGGAACAGTAATGCTAACTATTACTTAATAAACAAAAATATTTCTGGAACGAAAATATATGGAACAGATTTATTGCTGTGGCAACACTGAGTGTAAATCAACCCGCAATAGTGAACTAGCTTGCAATTTTTACTTAAAGGGATCTGCAACTTCGCATGGAGAATTTGAAGGAATAGTTTGGAGGCAAGTTACATAGCAGTCACAGTGTTGAAAACTATTGTGAAAACGTGTTTTATTCGGAAAGATTGCCAGCAAGCTAAGCGGCTAGTTTAGTGCTAGATGGCGTTGAAGACCCAGGATTTGACCAAGGCTGAAGTGGTTATCTTTCTTAACTTATCATGGAAGGATGAACTCTATCAAATTCTATCATGGCCTCATTAAAAGCTTTACAAGAATGGTGTCGCATATCATGCGAAAATTACCACAATGTGGAGATAAGGAACTTATCTACTTCATTCAGAGATGGACTTGCCTTTTGTGCCATAATCCACAAATACCGACCTGATTTAATGTAAGTATATGTACGAAGTTAGAATCAATAGCTAATACTCCCTATTGTGGGCCACAACTGTCTCCCTCTCACAGAATCCCACCCTGTAGCCTTGCCCCACCTAGCCTTTGTGGTGTGTGTGTAGGCTGTATACTGCCCGTTCAAAGACCCAGTCCTTGCCTATCCTTAGGCTGTCCCAGAGCAGCTGGCAAGCTCTCTAATCTGTAGCTTTTGCAGAGCTACATCCTGCCCAAGTGGATTCTGCCATGACACAACAGCATGTCCTAAGCTTTAAATTAACACTCCTTAATCTACCCTTTTCTTTATCCTTCCATCAACCCCCTTCCTTCTCTCCCATCCCAGCCCCTTAGTTTTTGGTCGAATGACTATGTAAGGGTCTTTGATGGCAAATCATTTTATTCCACATAATTCTATGATTCTTTTGCTCCAGAGACTTCAACTCCCTCTCCAAGGATAATGTTTATGAAAATAACCACCTGGTGAGTTTCATTTGATGGTGTCTTACCTGCATGCATGCCTGTCTTACGTCAGTCTGACATTTAATTATTGCTTCCTGTCCTGGTTTTCTAACAGGCATTTGAAGTTGCAGAGTCAAAGCTAGGCATCCCTGCATTGCTGGATGCTACTGACATGGTGTCCACGGAGGTCCCCGACAGGCTAAGCATCATTACCTACTTATCCCATTACTACTACTACTTCAACAAGAAGTCTCATGGTGTGTGGCATATTGTGTCATATTCAAATTGGGGAAAAAACTGTACATGCTTTGTTGGTTTCACCTATTTTTGTTTGTCAAATGGGTTATTATTCAAAATGTGTGTCACTACGACGGTGCTAAAGAATGCCCATGGCCAAGAGATACATTATTTAAATATTCATGTATCCCTTGTGCAGTGGGGCTACTGAACGCATCTCAACTATTTAGATGAACATTTTTAGCTGCTATGTGTTTATTTAGTTTTTATCAATACAGGCTAGGGCAGTGGTTGGCTGTGAACGGATATTTTACGTCCTTCATGTTTTAACTGACTGTAATGATTGGTTTGTCTAATGTAATAATAGTCTGTGAGTAGTTTTAATGTGTGAGGATGTGTGTGCTTGTGATGTCAGTGCGTGGTGGTGCCAAAGAAAAACGTCCATCCTGGATGAAGAGTAAATATTCTATAAATAAATATGCTAGCCTATTCTATTTAGCAGATTTTCAAGCCAGTTTGAAGACATCATCTGTTGCAGAAAGCTTTAGTCACTCTAATCCACAACCTGACTGTCCTGGAGGTTTGAAACCATCCAAGGTAATGGAATATATTTCTTATGAAGAAAATGTTCTTCAGCATTTTAATTAAAGGTATCCATGTCAACCTCATCTTTGTCCCCTTATTCTCAAATGTGTTGCAATCACAATTGCTACTTAATTTCCCCTGCTCAACAGTCTAGGACAGAGGAACGATCCAAAAAAGGCAGCACATGCAGTGTTTGTGCCTCCTGCTCAAAGCATGTCCACCTGGTACAGAGACACCTTGCAGAGGGAAAACTCTACCACCGCAGTTGCTTCAGGTAACAGGAATGTTCCCAAGGTAACAGTAGCTCATCCTTATCCGGAAGACGCTGAAATACAGTACAGTCTGTTCTTTTAGCCCATTTCATGTCATCCCGTGTTTCCCTTTTAGATGCAGTGTGTGCAGCAGCACTCTCTTACCAGGGTCTTACAAAGAGGGGACTGACGCTGGTTCTTTGGTCTGCACCCAGCACTTGACAGCCAGTAAAAAAAAATTCCCTGACTACGGTAAACAAACTGAATCCACAGGAAACCATGATGTCTCTCACGTTACTGGAAAAACGGACTCAGGTGAGACAGTTGTTTGTGGAAGGAGACAGACAGACACAGAAGGAGATGAGAGAAAGACAAGGCAGGGCACACTCAAGAAGCCGTGGCCACCTGATCCCCCACAGCCCACTGCAGAAAAGAGTCCAGATCCCGGTGGGCTCATGCTAACACCAGGCAGAGATTTGGCCTCTGGAAGCCCTGTGTGGCCAGTAGCTGCACCCAGACGAGTATTTGACTCTACCCCTCCTCGTCCTGCACCCAGGACTTGTACACCTAAAGCCACGGAGAGTCCATCTGTCTCGGGTGTGTAAGTCTAAAAATCCACTCCAGCTCCTCAGTTGACTTTATAATTGTCAGTATACTCACACTTTCTCTGTACACAATGTCTTTGTTATCCAAATGTTTCAGTGCAATCAGTTCAGTAAGAACTCTCCACTTTATCCTTTTTTAAAATGTATATTCACTAGATTTCTCCCTTTATCTCCCTCTCTCTCCAGGTAATCAAGTTGATTGTAAAACCACACCTAGTCCTTTTCAAGGGTGAGTTTGTTCATCAGACATAGATAATAGATTGTGTGACTTTGAGTATATTTGCACATCTAATAACTGTTTATATCTCCTTACCTTCTGAACCCAGTGGGCCCTGTAAAACCAAAACCCCACCTTGGCTGGAACTTGTCCAGCCAGGGCCTTGGCCGAAGCTACCCCCTGCCCCACCTCCTAGAATGCCAAAGCCCCCACGTTCAAGTTCTATACCCTCCCTCAGAGGGAGTTGGTACAGGTCAAAAGTACCCCCTCCCAATCCGTTTGGGGAGTTTGAGGATAAAGATGAGGCCACTGTTGATGATGACACTTCATGCCAAGAACAGCCCATGGCAACCAGCCAGACGTGGTGTGGTACCAGTCAGTTAGCTGAAGCTGCCAGCTCACATTGTCAAGCTAATTCAGAGGCTGTATCCAGAGCTGACAAATCTAGTCTTGATGGAGAGGATGACGTTATAAATGTGCCTGAAATTACTGATGCACCAAAGGTAGACAATTTGGCTAAAGCAGGATCCTCACATCTTGTATCCATTCTAGCTGCAGAAACCAGCTCAATTGGTATATCTGAGTCAGCTGATGTTGGTGGAGTAGCTAAAATGCCTGAAGCAGTTGGCGCTTTTGATGCATGTCATTTTGCAGATGCTGGAGGATCAACCAACAAAGCAGCTAGTTCACCTGTTTTGTCCAATTTGACTGAAGCTGAAATAACAAGTGTGTCTTACTTAGCTTATGGCGGTTCACATGAAGCAGCCAGGTCACTAGGTGTGTCTGACCCAGCTGGATCTGGTGGCCTAAGGACATTAGTTGGAGCGATTAGTTTGTCCACCACATGTAATTTATCTGAACAGGCTAGTTCATATGGTGTTTCTGAAGATTCTGACAGTTCACTTAATCTATCTAGTTTAGCCAGAGAGGATGGCACAGGCAGTGTAACTGGAGAGCCAAGTGTGCTTAGTAAATCAGATATAGCCCACAGCCTCACGTTGCTCAAGAGTGTGTCTGTGCCAGAAATCTCCAATAGTCTCAGTTTCCCCTGCGCTAAAAGCAACCCCCCACCTACATGGTCAACCAATTGTGCGGCAGCCAGTTCCTCCTTGCACAGACCCCCGTCACTCCCGGGTGTGCCTGAAGTGAGTGTCTCTGGCCAGGCACCCATCCACTCTCGCAGTAAGGTAAGATAAAATGCTGCTTTCTAGTCTAAACCGATAAGTGTCACAGACAGTTCAATCTGCCCCCAATATAGAATTACACAATACAAACGTGATTTGAAGATACTGTGTAGAAGTGAGGCTCACACTGAAAATATTTTCTGACATTAAAATATGCGTTTAGTACATGACAACATGTTATTCTAAGATTTCTCATATGACATTTTCCATACAGCTACATGCAGCCTGCGTGTCACTGAATACTATGACTGTGCACGCGAGGGTCACCAACACTATCTTCCGTCTCCACTGTAGCAGGTGTGCAAGGAGAACCCTGTCAATCAAAAGGTCTCCCTCGCTGAGTATCCAAAATCCAAGCCTGCCCCCGGGCATGGCTTCCCCCTCATTAAGAGGAAGGCAAGAGGACTCCTCAGTGTAACTAAATTGGCACGTCTTCCAGTGTTTTCTCCCGGTCAGAACAGTGCTCAAGCAGATGTGTGCGTCCTCAGGTGCAGACCGACGCCCAGATCCCTGGGGAGCAGCTGCAGGTGAAGATGGGGCAGGTGGGGAAACGAATGGACAGGCTGGAGCAAAGAGGAGTGCAGATGGAGAACAACTTGAGAGACTTCCAGAATGGCCTGCGTGTCTGTAATTGTACGTGTCTTTAGTTTACAGGGCACTGGAATATCCAGTGTTTTAACTATTGTACTTATTATGAAAATTAACTATTTTATTAAAAAAAGTAACTATTTATGTAACTCAACTACATAAAAAATAATCTTGTTGACAAATTTTACGTGGTTATTTTTTGGCCAAAGCATATCAGTTGGAGAATTAAAGACATTTTAACTCCTCAAATCTTAATCCCTGACCTTGACAGAATACGTACCTGATTCACTAAATATCCAGAAGCCTCTGTGTACTTGCAGATCACATATTCTGAGTAACAGCTTTTCTATTTCACAGAAATCTGGAAACACTGGGAAGTTGTGGAAGATGTGTGAACGTTTTGTTGTAAGTTCTAGTTATTGATAAGACATTATCTACCTATTTGCTTCAGACCACGAAGAGGAGGACATGTGGGCGGACTGGTTCACTCTGATACATGAGAAACACATGCTTGTGCGAAGGGACGCCGAGCTGGTATACATGTAAGCCCACTGACTAGAAATGATATTACACAGAGACAGCACCTGTGTATCCCCTTTAACATACACAGTATAGACCTTGTGTATTTATGTGCACTCCAAGGGCCAAGCAACAACACTTAGAGGAGAGACAAGCAGACGTGGAATATGAACTGAGATGTCTCCTCAATAAACCAGGTGTGTCCGATTTGCACATGACCCTGCTTTAAATTAACCTCAATAACTCCTCTGCAATTATCATCCCGCTATTGATATTCATGTGTGATGTGTTGTTCTCGGACTAATCTTATTGTTGGTCTCTCCTCATCTCCACCACTGCACATCTTCCCAGAGTGTGAGTGGAGTAGTGACGATCGTAGCAGGGATCAACAGTTGATGGAGGAGCTCGTCACCATCATTGAACAGAGGAACCACATCATCAACAGCTTGGATCTGGACAGGCAAAGGTGTGTGGACAAATACATTGCTGAAGAACACATACATGAATTCTGAATTGCTTTGGTTCAGATAAAGGTCATAAAAAAAACAATTGATTCTTTTGCTCATCAAATGCTTTGTGTTTTTCAGAGAAAAAGAAGAAGATATGCTGTTGGCAGCCATGATTAAGAAGAAAGGTGAAGGAGAGTATTTTAAAGAATATTTATTTCTTTTTTGTTTTCACTGTCTTTCATTCATATTCTTTCCATACACCTCAGATTCCCAAAATGTTCCTAATTTCACCATGGTATCACAATTTCTACATTCTCAGATTTCCATAAAGAGGCTGGGAAAGACCTGAAGACGTTAAGAGCAAAGTTCAAGCCCATTAAGCTGCTGAAGATGCTAAGTCATAAAAACTCTAAGAGCAAAGACTCTCAGAAGAAGAGCTAAGTGAGAGACAAGCTTGGCCCATTGGGAAGGTATAGAAATAGGTCTGTTTAAAAGCAAATGCAACTTAAACCAAAGCATTATGCCTCGTAATATTGTGAGGAATTAATGAGGATTACAGGTAGAGACGGCGAAACTCTTAGACTGTGGAGTAGAGTAAATTACAATCAAATAAGCATATCATACAGTATACAGAGATTTTTGTCCCAGGTGAGAAAAAAAATCCACATTACACATCAAAGGAAAACAGCACTTTTTGCACACAATACACTTGGTCCTGCAGTCAGCCAAGCCTCAGTGTGTATAATGTATATGAATGCATTCATTGTTAAACGTGAAATGTATATTTAATAAAATATTGTACTTTGCATAAACTGCTTTGTATGATCACCATGTTTTATGTAACATACATTAGGCTCTATTTCAAGAAAATAGCACAGGCTATATATGTGTTTTCTGTGGGACTGAAATTCACACTATTCTAGCTATTGCTGGCTTCACATGCTTGTAGGAAATAAGAGACTGGGAATTTTAAGTCTGAATGCATTGGAATTGTATTTTGGAACAATTGTTAAAACCTCAACATTTGAGTGGGACCTTGATAAGTATCCCATTTTGCTAATACTACATTTGTCTGGGTAAGTGGTTCTCAACAGGGGGGTCTTGAGAGTACAAGGAACAATCATGATAGAAAAATACTATTTCACTTACGATTTGGATAAAATATTGAATCGCGATTGCTTTGACAAATATTGCAATTAGCTACGGTTATGATTTGCGATTTTCAAACATGGGTGTAAAAGGCGTAGATAATCTCACTTAAAACTAGAGATAATAGCCTACATCATGTGCTATTAAATTGAATAAAAATCGATTAAAAGTTCAGTGTTTTCTATTTTACACTTATTACCAATTTGAAGGTGCAGTCTGTGTCGAACCATTCATTAAACTGCTCATTTAATGCAATGGCGTTTGCTATGTTTGTGCCGTTGCCATAGCTGGTTAGGCAAAATTTCTCAACCCTTGACGTATATTTTCTCCCATATTGTTTGTTTGTAGGCACCGACATTGAAGCCGAAACTTGTAATAAATGCTGTTGTGTATGTGGGACAACATATCTTGGTGCCACTCAACTTGAAGCAGACGTCTTCGCTAGAAATTGCACTGTGAACTCAAACTAACGTTGAAAAACCATCAGTTATTTACACAAAATTAGTCCAGGTATTTACGTAATCTACAAAAATACCTACAGCACCTGCAAGAAAAACTATTACGGACGTACGATGCATGCCCGTTGCCTCGCGTGAGGCGCATATCATTCACCTTTTTTGGAGCTGAAAATCGCTTAAGTTGGCGATTTTGATATTGTCAGTATCACATGTTAGTATCGCAATTTCGACTAATTGTGCAGCCCTAGTTGGGCTTTCATAAGTCTTTTGAGTGTAGTCTATTTACCAGCAAACAGTTCCCGAGTGATTTTACCTAATTCTTCGCCGATTTTCTTCAATGCTACAGATTGTGAATGAGATTACGATCAAACCTTTGACTGGGCAGCTGTAGGATATTCCCCACCCCAAGCGGCTTGTTTCGTTTTGAGGGATGGCCTTTTCTTGGCAGTGCTTGGGTGGTGTGATGCAGATTCCACTTTCTTATTTTTGATCCAATGCACACTGGTAGATCCAAACACTTGAATATTTTTACTCTTTCCCTAATCCATCCATGCATGTCTATTACATTCTCCTATTTCTGTCAAATGCCCTTTAGTCTTCATATTCCTTCAGAATGACAGCATGATCCATGATGCTACAACAGTGTTTTGAATACATAAAATGTGACAGGAACATGGTTAACAGGTGGAGGCAAATGGTAAGGTAATTGTTTTGAGATTACACAGCAGAGGGGTTGAATATTTATGTAAACAACATACAGTGGCTCTCAAAAGTATTTACCCTCACTTTCTAACATTTTATTGTGTAACAACTTAAAAATTGATATAATTAGGAGTTTTTTTTTTATCACTGACCAATTTCCTGTGGGCAGAGTTTCTGAGAGATTTACTTCTGTGTTTTGCTGATCAACACAAAAATAATCTATAATGTCAGAGAGAAAAATAAAATGTACAAATTGTTAAAAATGAATTAGAAATTCAAAACATAAGACTAGACAAATTGAATAAAGAAACAGCCCTGGGGGGCCTTGAAGGCAAAATGTTTGAGAACCACTGGTCTTGCTTGCTTAAGACTGGCTTTTTACATTTTCACCAATAGTCTACATTATCTGCATACGGTTATAACTGTGAAAACTGATTTGGTGCTATGTTTCGTTGAAACGCCAGTGCTAAAACGTCATATAAATCATTATTTTAGGCTATGTGTTGTTGATCTATTTAATAATACCGCTCTGCGGAACCATGTTCCACCGTGCAATAAATAATAGTGCCAATAAGCTGACGCACCATGACAGGAATGTTGCATTGAGGGTGTTGAAGACTGATCTGTCGGAGGGTAATTTACTGGATTACCAAAGGAAAAGAGCAGTGGCAAGGAGGATTGTTAAAACAGCTAAAAGGGTGGTGTGGCGTGAGTACTGTTTGACTATTGGGTGTGGAATGGATCTGAGTAGGGTGTGGAGGATGTTTAAGAAGATGGTGGGGAAGGAAACGGGGGGGATTCCAGTGTTGGTGGAAGGTGGTGTTACTGCGGTCACGAATGTGGATAAAGCCAATGTTATAGGTGGGGCCTTTGAGGCTGTACATCGGTGTGATCTTATCAGTGAGGAGGGCCTGAGGAAGCAAGCAGATATACTCAGGGAACATGTGGATGTATTGGTGAGGAAAGAGGAAACCGGGGAGGGAATGGATGGTGCCGTTAGGGAGAGGTGAAATGAAGACATGGGTAATTGGGGTGGGTGGGGTGGGTTATGAATGTTGGCAGAGGAAGTGGGATGGTAGCAGGAAGGGAGAGGGTATTATGGGGTACAGCATTTGGTGAGGGTAGAGTTAAGGAATATGGGTTGTAGGAAGGAAGAGGTGATGTGGGGTCGTCTAAGGTTAGGGCATACAGGGCTGAATTCCTCACTGAAGGTGATAGGTAAGCATGAGACAGATGGGTGTCTAGTAGAAGAAACAGTTGAACATGTGTTCTTGTATTGCGAACAGTATGATGTTGAGAGGGAAAGGTTGTATGAGAAGGTTAGGGGGGATTTTAGGAAGTGGGATTTAGTGGAGTTGCTGGGGGGGGTGGCAAGGGCTGTGTCTTAATTTCTCAGGGAAATGGGGCTGAGCAGAAGGGTATGATGTAGGTAGGCCGTGGCAGGCCTCACACTCCGGTACAGTAGGTGGCAGTATATGCACCTTTCGTATGGTTGCGATCCGCCCAACGAATTACAAGAAGAAGAAGACGCACCATGACACCGGAAATCGTCGAAAACGGATTGTGGAGCTGTTTTGCTATAAGCTGTTAGCAACTGGACTCTGAAATTCCCTATTTTTGTTTCGTTTTTTTCGGGTCCCAAACAAAAGAAAGGGAATATGTCTGACAACGAAGGAGAGTAAGTACATAGACTATCGAAAACCATGTTGGTTTTCTAAACACAACAGGTAGATGTGTTTCATGTCTTAGATAGCTAACTAGCTCAATTTGATAGCGAAGATTTTCAACGTGGGGACCATTCATGTTCTCCCAGTGATTTCAGATGGCCAACAACGTTATGTGTATTATTCTAAGAGTTTCTCCTCTCGTCCTCGCTGCAGTTTTGATGATGGAGACTTTGATGATGCTGAAGAGGATGAAGGGTTAGATGACCTGGAAAACGTTGAAGATGTGAGTGTGTTTCCTATTTGTTCGTCTCTGTAGCCAACTAAGAATATTGTGTGTATCTGGGCATTGTTTAACCGGCAATTCCGGCATTCTACACAAGGCTCCTTGACTACTTTTGAAAGCGTTTGCATGGTTTAGAAACAGAATGACAGCGCAGACCATCGTTATGTAACCAAACTGCTTTTTAATTTGTTAAAGGTTGACCTTTGCATTTATTGTTTTGTTTTTTTATTTGTATTAAGGTAAAACATCAGCCAGGCACACTTGGTTACATCGCACATGTTCTGTCATTTTCACCTGATGTATTTTTATTTCTAAGTCTTCAACCCATTGCTGCCTGTCACCAATTCAATTTAACAATTTCATTAGAAATGTAAACTTTTTACATTCTCCCGCTGTCATCTTCTTTACTCTTTTTGGTTGTGACCTGCATCTAAGGATGACCAGGAGAATGTGCAGATCCTGCCTGCAGGGGAGGGGTCGCAAGCCAACCAGAAGAGGATCACAACTCCTTACATGACCAAATACGAGAGGGCCAGGGTGCTGGGTACACGTGCCCTCCAGATAGCGTGAGTACAGCTTATCTGTGATGCAATACTGTATAGACGAGAGATGCTCCCACTTGCTCCCAGAGATAAATTTTCACCACTGCGTCCCTGTGAATGTGGTCTGTTAGAAAGACCCCTTGTTTGCCCTGTTAGCCCAGGAATAGCTGCAATCAATCGGTTTCTCAAATGATGATTTTGGAAGTCAATTTAAATACACCAAAGATCACCTTTATTTCATGTGACTTTTATGCATTTGTAAGATTCCAATCATGTCTGTAGTGCAAGACAATCATGAGGCAAATCGATTTACAAAACCTGTTGTCTCTCGGATGTTCAAATCCTCCTGGAAGGCAGCTTCCACTCAGCCCAGGCAAAACTCTTCTGTCTTTGCTCTCCAGTGGTGGTACCAGCTTCCGAGGTCTGCACCATTTGGATAAAAGTTAAATGTAAAGTTAAAAGTGCTTTGAAATATTTAACACATAGTTAGTACTCATTGTAATTTTTTTTTTTTTCTTTTCATCTTCCACTGGCTTTACAAGTCACTGAGCATCAGCAAAATAACTAAAATATAAATCCTTTTTTAAAGAGTATATAACATTACTCCGTAGCCTGCCCAGCATCTCTTTCTCTACCACAAGGTTTTAACTTCATGTCATTTGGTGTCTGGTGTTCTGATGATGTGGAAGAATGTATTCGTCTGCTATCTCTTACACATTTTTTCATTAACACCACATCTTCCTTCCTCTGTTGTGTAGGATGTGCGCCCCAGTCATGGTGGAGCTGGAAGGAGAGACAGACCCTCTGCAAATTGCTATGAAAGAGCTAAAGTAAGAAATTGATTATTTTAGACGGAGCAAAACGTTCGTCATTGTCTATAATGGAAGGTGTGTTTAATTTTCAAGCGTCTTTTCATCAGGGTAAGATGGTGTGTTTGCTTTGTGACTCTCAGGTGCAGGAAGATCCCCATCATCATCCGACGGTACCTTCCTGATGGTAGTTATGAAGACTGGGGTTGTGATGAGCTCATCATCACGGACTAAGTCCTGTCCAACTGGATTTACAAAGGTGCCAGACCACCTCACAACCTACTGCTCTTATACAAGTGCACACCTTGGGCCCAGCAAAGAGTTAACAGCAAATAAGGTTTCATTTGGGGCTGATTTCTTGTTTTGTCTAATCTTGTGTTTCTGCTTGGTTGCAAAGAAACCCTAAATCTATCTATATTTGTCCATATCGACTCCCCCTGCACTGGCTCAACCTGATCCATAGACTCTGGCGAGATGAAGACTCATGTTGTCTAGAACTGGACGATGTGGCCAAAATTCTACATGGCAAGAAACTGTTAGGATTTTTTGTTTATCTTCCCAGCGTTAATGACATGACAGTCTGGTTTATTGCTGGTATTTTAACTGTATTACAGCTGTCATCCACAAGGGGGTATTGTGACTCAAGTCTACATTTACATTATTTTATAAAAATGTATTTTAATTATGAACGTATTGGTTCGTGGTAGGGAAGAGGAGTTGCTGTCATGGAGATGTTTGTTTTATTGTTGTAATAAAATTTTGTAAAATTGTCCTTTATATTAACTTTGTACCAACAAAAATGACATCCTGCAGCAGGATGTTGATAATGGCTTTAAGATTAGAACCATGCTAGATTAATATAAAAAAACTATGAAAATATCTGCTTAAATGAGCAAACTTAACTTAAAACGAAAAAAGTTTCAGCAAACTTAAAAATAGTGTTTCTTATTTTGCTTAGATACAAGCGTATGTGTTTTTTTTAAGCCTGAGGTATTGAATCATACTGAAGTGAGCAAAACACTGTATAGTGAAGGAATGTTGTTTTTGTTCTTCGTTTTATTTTGTCTGTTATGAGCCATTATAGTGTCTTTCATGCTATCTAGAGGTCCAAGTTTCTCTTAATTTTGCACTTTAAGTACAGGGACTGGAATGTCATTTTCTGTTTATCCCACCCAAAATTGTTTAATCACATGGATATGTTTCACACAAATTAAATTTTACATTTTAGTCATTTAGCAGATGCTCTTATCCAGACCGAATTACAATAAGTGCATACTTTTTAAAAGAGCTAGGCAAAACAACCATACGATTTGGTAGGAAGTGCATTCTACTCAATGAATTAGTCACCAGTGAAGGTCAGTGCTGGAAAGAAGTCCCTACACAAACATAAAACATTAACAACAGTCAACAGAGGTGGTGGCGGTGGAACTATTTTAAGTATTCTGTGAAAAAGTGAGTTTTAATATATATTTTTAAGAGCTGTGTGACTAGAAGTTCTGTTGTCAGTTTGTACAGTATTTGTAACATGCATTGTTAGTAGTAATGTCTGCAGTACTTTTTCAGTATATGCCAACGGACAAGCATGGTCAGTTCATTGTGTTTGTGAAAATGGGTTGTTACCCCGGGCAACAGGGAGACCTACCCGAGGTTGGGAGAGGGTGGGGTAAAAGAGGGACCCTCGCCCTATTAGCAGCTTTGGTTTGGGGGGCCATGGCATCCAAGCCTAGTTTTGTTCAGCCTTCTTTAGGGGGCCTACAGTACATACTACTACAGGCCCAAGGTCTCTAACAAGAAATCCTGTGGGAAAAGACAATGAAGTCTCTGCCCTTGTCAACTGGTGCTGTGCTATGTTGGCGCCATCTTATTTTTCCAGTTTCTCTTGGTTAATATTGCTAACTGATATGAACTAACTGAAGTTAAAAGTCTGCATTACTAAGGATGGCAGGCATTCCTTTCCTATGGAGAGAGATGTTCAAAATTAGGAGATGCTTTTGATTCCATCTTGAAGAGAACTTCAAAAGCAGTACATCCCGCTGGAAATGTGATGCACGTAAAGTTTATATTGTTCTAAACAATATATATATAAAAATGTTTCTGATGTGAAATGTGGAAATTTGAGTACTATTTATTTATATACATGTGCCTACTTCTTCCCACATTAAATTAAATTAGCATTTTATGAAATTGAGGCCACACAATTTAAGCTTTTCAAAAATATTTTACTAAAAGTGAACATTTTTGCTGACAATGTTATTTCCTACACCCCATTGATAGTTTGCCTCCGAAGCTAAGCAGGGTGGGTCCTGGTGGGTCCCTGGATGGGAGATGTGTCTTCCGAAGAAAATTCAGTGTCATCGTGGTTCTTATCACGCTGCTTTCTCAGCCTGGAAATCTAGACCGGAAGGAAAGTGTGACTGAACTCACAGGTGCCCAAGCCACCACAAGGAGGCACTACAGCATGATATGGCAAGGCAACCACATTCAATTACTAACCCCCAAACCAATTTGCACCATCCTCTGGGAGGCACCTGGGCTAATCCACGACCTGGATTTGAAACATGGAGAATGGAAACCTTGAACGCATGACATACTGAACCAGCTCTGATTAGCTCTCTTTGCCATGCTTTTTAGTTATTTTTAATTTGAATGTGCTTTTACATGGTTGCAGAATTAAGGAACGGTATATTTCACTGCAATTCATGAATGACCCACAAGCATTTTCTCCATCTATCTTCTCTATTCTTTTTCACTCTCCTCTCTCTCCAGTTTTGGAATGTTTTAATCCCATTACAGTCCCAACCTGAGCAGGGATGGGAGTTTGGGGGAGGGAACTATGTGAAACTATGAGAAGTGAGTATGAGAGTCCCTTTGTATCCCAGTGAAGCTACAGGCCAGGCAGTTATGGGTATGGCTCCCCCATTGCCCCATTTCCCTCCTCCCCCTGTTTTCCCTCAATGGCTCCCTTTGTCTTTAGCAAAGTATCACACAGCCGATTAAATACAGGGAATTAGGAGTCAGGCTTAACCCGCAACACAACACACACACCCACACACACACACAGTATGAACATAGGCGTACATGCAAGATTTGAACTGCTGAAATGCATGCAGTGGCACCAATAAGAATGCACAGTGGGGTTTAGTGCTGCCTGTTGGGTGCTGTATAGTGGACTGCTGCAGTGAGCAGCCTTCTGAATGTACTGGAGACTGAGGACATCTTAAATACTGGTTGCTTAGTAATGTGCTGATGATGCCCCTCCATCCTCTCTCAAACCGGCACAAGCCATCAAGAACGATGCCCAGCAAAAGTTACATGTACCTAGGGCTTGTGAACTAGAAAAAGTGAATAAGTCACTGCGAGCTTTGTGTAACAGATTCTGTTGCATCGCCTTATAGCCTTGGCACGGGTGAGCGAGATGACAAAAAATTTTACATTGGCAGGAAAAATGCTATGATATATTGGAAATGTTAAGACTATGATATTGACTATTGGTTGTTCAAAGTGCTCTCACCATTCTTCATCCACCCAGAGCAAAAGAACATGGATGTAGAAGGTACTGGTCAAAAGACTTACTAAAGCAGAAAGAATAAAGATTTATTAAGCAAAAGAGAAATTCATTAGTCACAACATCTCTATTTTGTTTTCACTAGTATTTACAGGATTCGTTCTGCAGGCAATAGAAAATACCCCTCAAAAAACAACAGTCAAAATTTTTTCACATGAAGAAAAGCTGTTAACAGCGCATAAAAACACAATACCAGCAAATATAAATAATAATTATAATATTTAAACAACAAAAAAATGTTCCTAAAGCAACATGTAGGATGTAATATTAAATGCCGTGTGCTCAAGGCATATTGTAACAAAAAGCTAAAGACAAGCTTAGTTGTTCCAAATGGTGTAAAAAGGAGTGCTGGGCCAAAAGCAGACACTAACCTTTTTTAAGTTAACATATAGGTTTGATTCCAAATAATAACATTGGAAATAGTACATATATTAGAATGAGTTTTAAGGTATTCTTTCACATTGAAAAATGAAGTGCATCCAGCCTGAAATACTCCTGGTCAAAAATTAAGATTTTCAGTCATGTTTGGGAACCATCCTATATTATTCTTAAATTAGTTGTTTTTACATTAGTTTTGTTGTTACAACGTAAAGAAATGTAAACAATCCTTTTAGATTCATTTGGATCTTTTCTTATAAGATGTTGATAGGAACCAGTCCTATAAAATGCCTAGCTTCCATTACATGATTTTCTTACAGAAACCCATCCTTAAATATAAAAACTCCAATACGAATCATGTACGATGGTTCCAAGTCATGACAGAAAATCCAAACTGATTTTTTGACTAGGGACAGGTACTGTTATTTAGGTGTCATATTTTTTCAAACCAAATTTTAGAGTTCAAAATGAACAAAAAGAAAACATACAATATATCTCTGCCCTGACATGCCATAACCAGTTGCGGCTGAATGAGTGTCAATGATATTAAATCTTATTTGATTATATTATCACCCGTCTGCGCCTTCATTTATTGATATCGATTCATTATCATTTAGAAATCATAAATGTTATGTAATGATCCCTTGGACTGATATTCTTTTCAGACATTTTGTTTGCATTTTCTGTCACAAAGTTTTCAGGTCTTACAACACAAGGTCATTAATTGCTTTCATGCATTCTTTCACTCATTAAATCTCAGACAACAGTGTTTCTATGATGGCTTGTAAGAGAAGCCATAAACAGGTAGCCAAAAATGTAACATTTTTCTACAAATCTAACATTTTACACAGATTACTGTATATACACATTTTGTATGTCAAACAACTAAGAACCATTTGGGGCAGTGGTGCAGACTTTTCAGTGTATTAATGGAAAAACAGATGAAAATATAATTAAATTAATAGGAAAGATTAAAACAATTAAGATAATGTATTATGTCTAATGAATATACATACTTAATTACCTCAGTTTTGGTTAATAAAATCATGTAAAAGAATCATGTAATATTGTCTTATTTGCCATTCAGGTTTGAAATATTCTGTGTCAACGAGACAATGCTTCATCAACACAAAAGTCAGTGCCATGAATAGAATGTCCAAAGTATTGAGGTTCAAATATCAGAATTGTTCTAAGCATCTATCACCAGAGAGCTGTAGTCAGGTCAGTAAAGTGGACATTAGTAGTGAGGTACAGTATCATTCGGAAAAATAGAAAAAATGTGATAGATTTTTCTCCGTCATTACAGTTTTGGTCTCAACTTTGGTCATTTTCACTTATAAAAAGTATGTAGAAACAGATATTCTTGACTGTATGCGCTTTGTAATAGATATAATCCAATCACAACACAGGCAACGTAAAGGCGCATTCCGTAGCGTCAGTAACTCTAAATCAATATGGCTCTATAGGCCAATCACAATGAATATTGCGTTACATCATCTGAAAAATCAGTTTTCAACGCGCCTGAGAAGTGGATGGTTGGGATGGCCAAATCATTTGGCACTCTACCGTTTATGGACTTACATCAAAAACGTTTTTGTTGATGACAAGCCTCCAGATTTCAAACAAGGAACCAACATATCCTCTCTATTTCTAACCTTAAAAGCTAGGATCTAACCCCCTCAAACACTCCACCCTGAAGTCGCGCACCACACGTTACCCCATAAAGCCATCCAAACTCCACTCCATCCTGGGCCCCACTGGCCACTCCGCGTTTGGCCTGGACCAAACGGGTCCAGTCCCCTGCTGCCCCCCATTGAGGTCTCCACAGCTCTGTGGGTCTGCTGTCAGGGCGAAATCTGTGTGAGCGCCCCTTCCTTCCCTTCTTTGTCAGGGCCGCGACAGGGTGGTGTAAACAGGCTGCTCCCAGTGTGTGGGGCTGTGTGACTGCGGCACACTGGACGGGTCAGTGATGGCTGTGTACAGGGGCCTCTGCGAGGGCCCCATGTAGGAGAAGGCTGAATACAGACCTGAGGCCTGGCTGGAGTGGGTGTAGTAGGAGCCAGAGGCCTGGTGGTCGGCGTACTCCGCAAACTGGGCCCGGGCCGCCAGCGTGGGGAACGCAGAGCTGTAGTGGGGCAGGCTGAGGGAAGTGTAGGTGACACCGGAACCCCCCGTGGACGCTTCGGCAAAGTGCCCCCCCGGGCCGGCCTCGCTCTTGATTTGGGCCTTGGAGGGGTCAGAGCCTAGTGAGGATGAATGCTGGTGCTGCTTGGACAGCCAGGCGGCTGAGTGGCCGCTGGCCGCAGCCAGGGCCGACGAGATGCCATAGGTGTAGGGAGAGGCAGAGGACCCCGCTGGCCCCCCAGCATTCTGTCCGGCCCCCGGGTGGCCATTGGGGGGCAGGTACTGGTCAAACTCATTCACATCGAAGGGCTCCATGTTGGCCATCACCTCGTGGCTGATCTCTCCAATGTCCACGTTGCCGAAATCGATGTGCGGTTTGCCTGAGCCAGGCCCCGATCCAGAGCCCCCCTCTGCTCCCACCTCCATCCCCCCACGGGAGCCCCCTGGCCCACCTCCCTCCCGCTTCCCGTCGCCCGACTTCCCGGCCTGGAGCTCCGTCTTGGGGGTGGTCGGGGGTGTTGGGGGGCTATGGCTCTGACCTGTGTGGAGACAAACCACGCCGAGGCATTAGAGTTATGAGCCTGACTGACGAGAACAAAGAACAGGAGCGCAAGGTCGAGTGACGGGAAGCACCGGCGGCCTTTCAGGGCCTGCGGCCTACCTGCAGCATGTGAGTGGTGTCCATCGGACAAAGGAGACCCTGCTCCCCCGACGTGGGCGGCCACCTCCAGGTGGAGGCTCTTGTAGTGCGACTGGCTGTGGCTGACCTCCCCCTCCGAGTGGCCGTCGGGGTCCGAGCCCGAGCCGGGCTTGCCGTTCTTGCGACGACGCGGCTGGTACTTGTACTCTGGATAATCCTTCTTGTGTTGCTTCCTCAGTCTCTCTGCCTCCTCAATGAAGGGCCTCTTATCACTCTCATTCAAGAGCCTGTGAGGGAGAACATCTTTTAATAACAAAGCAACATTAAATTAGTCCCCCACAAATATTGCAGTGCCCCCTTAGGAACGATCATCGGGACCGGTTAATTCCAGGGGTTTCGCCACGGCTGACGCGCTTGTTGGAGAGAGAACATGAGAACAACTATTGATTCATTTTTATTTACTGCAACCTACAGTCGAAAGCTAACATTTGTAGCACACAAGCCAAAAAGAGAACGGCTTGTTGTGTTGTGACCAATTTTACTGTTGAAGTCATGGATACATTAACAAAAGTCTGAACATTAATGATAGCTATCAAATAAGGATTATATTTCTATGGGTTGAGGCAGTCAGTTTGCTCTTGCAAATTGAAACAATATATATATATATATATATATATATATATATATATATATATATACTTTTGAAACGAGAAGGCTAATCTGACTTTGGAATCTAACACATTGTTACTGAATCACTCACAATGAGTGAGTGGATTTGCAAATCAAAGTAGATTATTTTATGCATATTTCATGTAATTATGTCATGACAAGTGCCTATACCCGTAGTGTTCAGTAGCATGACCTAAACTTAATCTTCATCATAACCTGAGTCAGTACCACTTGTAAGTTTATACAGCAGTATACAGTACCCTGCAAAATACTGTATATACTGATTCCTAATATTGTAAAAATCTTTCTTTTCATTGGCCTTCGGGATTGTCTGGCTGTTTTTATTTATATCTCATTTGTGACATTGGTTCATTTCAGTCATTTGTGTGACATGAAAAAGATTTAGACTTTTTTCCATCATTGAAATTACAGTATGTACAACGGCACAAAATTAGTTCAGAAATGGGAAAAATATGTGCATGTGAAAATCAAAATGGCTTCATTATAAAAGGGGGCTTGAAAGAAAATTTGTTTACAGAATTTGTGTGTGTACAATAAAAAAACATTTACAGTGATTCCTTAATGAAATCAGGCCATTCAGTATAATTTATTAAATGCTGATTCTCTGTAGCAACACGCATCATTCAGCCTACTGTTAATATCAGGAAGTGGTGTCTGAGATATTACATGAGACGTGCATTCATCCTAACTGATAGAGACAACTATAATCTCTCATTCCTGTCTTTAATTATGAATGCACATTTCCAGACCACCCTGTCTACATTCCAGATGAACATGAATTAAGCGGGTTAAGAACAGAGCTTATTCCAGTCACATATGACCACTGTAAAGAGTATGCCAATTTCTTTAATGATATTTTAGCAGGTAAGAATGCTAAGAACACATTGGTATTTACAGCAACAGCCTGGGAGCCATTAGGCTCAAGGACAGAACAGGGTTATTTACATCGTCAGGATGGGGATTGGAACAAGCAACCTTTCGTTTACTTGCCCGACGCTCTGATCACCAGGCTACACTGCTGCCCGAGACACATTTGTTTGGGGATTTTCTGTAGCCAACAGTGCTATATATGTGTTCCATTGTTTCAGATTTGTTTACAGACATAATGTGTGTGTACTATAAAAAAACATTTCCCCAGGGCCTATAATTTCTTAATGAAGTCATGCCATTCAGTGTAATTCAGTCAGTGTAATTTAGTAAATGCCAATTCTCTGTAGCCAGATGCAGCACACAGCCTTTGCTTAATATCAGGCCAGTGGTGTCTGAGATATTATGTGAGACGTGCATTCCACTGTTGTGGAAGTGGGCCGAACTGAAATGTTAGTAAAACTACATTTCAATTGTCCTTAAAAACATGCAACTGGTGTACAAACAAATTCTTGTAAATATGTTAAACAGACTAAAGACACCTGAACATGCCATCAGCTCACTCAAACTGAGTGGTGGACCTCTTGTCAAGTTGATGCGGTCACGTGTATTTCAAAGCAGAGGATCACTGGTTTGTGTCCCATGCTTGGCTGGCAGATTGTCAGTGGAGGAAGCTAAACTGTTAGCAGCAGCACGTTGATGTCAGTTTCATTTGCTTGTCACAAATAGGGATGTTTCCACTAAATTCCCCAATCGAGTGTTTTGTTTCTTCTCAGCTGCATCCAAATCAGTAACAACTGTCACAAGGTTGTAATCTCATGAACAGATGCGCTGGATGTCTGACATTAGAAAGGTTTGAGGCTCAATCGGCTCTAATTAACAAACCATGAATGTACAATTGTTGTGCAGGCTGTTACTATAAATAAGAATGTGTCCTTAATTGACATGCATTGTATATTAAAATTAAAAAAACACATCTCCACTCCATTTTGTTGCTAGCGTTTGGCCCCATAGAGAAAAATCGGGGTTGGCCTGGGTGAGTTTTCACAAACAGATCAGATATAGGTCAACTTCATTAACTGGAGTCTACTATACAGGCGCTAACCCAGATTATAATTGAAACCTTCATGTTGTCCATTATGACAAACTGAACATTGATTCCATCTAAATGGGAGGAAAACCCACTAATGCAATACAGAGTACATTTCATCTGCCTAAGAACAATATCATGTGTTACAAAGGATTTTTTGCTAGTTAAAGCATCTTGAGGGTAATTATGGTGTACAAAAGTTACCTAGATAAATGGTCACCTATGAGCAATTACATTACACTCACTCCTCATTACCAAAGGAAAACTAACATAAGAGGCACTAAATCACTTCACTTTACTGAAACATGTAAACAGTCAAGAAATTAACACATTTTAGTCCTGACTTGCTATGGCAGTATATTTCGGGTAATTATTTTGCTGCACAATGAAGCACTGTTCGTTTGGAGGCATTTGGTTGCACTTTACCTGACAGGAAAAAATCTATAATAGACATTGACAACTCCTGTATACCTGCACAAATGTGTTGTAACACAACATACTAACCAGAAACACATGTCAAGCCACTAGTCAAAAACCTTTCAAACTACACAATGTGTTATGCCTTGGTACAGCTCTTAGCCAAGCTCTTAACCCCTCGTGCCTTATTCCAGCATAATAAATAGAATTACAGTACATACAAATGTTAAAGTATTAGTATAGTTTATTACTGTACTGTAAAGTCCTCTACTTTATTACGATAATGTGCTACCTGACAAAAGTACTGCCAAAATTTAAACAATGTCAGAGACAACCTTTGTGTTTCTATCTTAAAGGGGCATTATGTAGAATTGTTTGCATTGTAATAAGAAATGGCTATCATACGTATATCTGCAGTAATAGTGGAATGAAGTTTCCCAACATTTATCAACCGGAAATTATTTTGTGTGAATACAAAAGAACATCCTAAAAAGAGTGTAGGGAATCATTGTACAATCTAAATTAGTATTTTAAATGTTTAAATAAATTTAAAATAGTCATTTATAAAAACATAAACATCATTTTTATAACTTTTGTAAGCCTGTCGACCAAAAGTGAAAGTAAAACGGGCAAGAGAGGAGAGGGATGGTTTGAATGTGTTGTTGCTGTAATTCAGCCAACTTCCACAAGATGGCAGCTAATTTGGGATATCCCCTTTAAAAAAAATCCTGTCCCTCTCTCATCCATCCACACACATTTGTTTTTGTAGATTTGTGCGTACAAGAACGATGATTCCCGATTTCTCTATCCCCTAAACCTAAAACTAACCCAAAACCTTACCATAATTATGACCATAACCCTATCCTTAACATAAATAATCAAACTTTTGTGCTTAATTGAACCTAACCCTAACACCTAAACCTAACCCACAAACATAAAATTAACACCAATTCCAACACCAACCCGAAAGTTTTAACCTGACCCCTGAAATAAGCCAGCATTTCTCATTGTAGGATCAGCTAAAGACCTTGAGGCAACCCAATTGTCCGGTTTTACTATCTTTGTCAACAGAAATGTTGTTTACATCATTTCCACTACTGATACCTGAGTTTCAGTGAAGAGAGTCCTATCAGATAGGCTTTACTTTTAAAAAATGTTGTCAATTTAAATAATTGCTGAAAGCCTAGTGGCAAGCACTGTGACAACCAACCCTATTCTGTACTGTGTGACAACAAGATGGCTTTCATAAGTGGCCAGTCTACTATACTGTAGGTCTACTGACGACTCATAACGGACTTTTGGAGTAAGATGAAAACACTGTATATATATATATATATATATATATATATATATATATATATATATATACACACATTTGATTTGAACTTGTGTAACCCTGGATGCTGTTAATCAAAGATGACGTGATATGCCTTACCTCCATAGTTTCCCGAGAGTTTTGCTGAGCTCAGCGTTGTGGAGATGCGGATACTGGTCAGCCAGTTTTCTCCTCGCGGCCTGCGCCCACACCATAAAGGCGTTCATAGGCCTTTTCACGTGCGGCTTGCTTTTGCTACCTGAGTTTACGCGCACAGGCATCGGTACAAGCGTCCAGTCATAGCCGTTCAGCACCTGACTGACTGCCTCGCGGATACCAATGGGGAAGCGGTCGTCGTCTTCGTCAGACTTGATGGAAATCCCGCCAGCCACACTGGATGCATCTTCGCCGACCCCTATCAGCTGAGGCTGCGGACCTGACATGGGTGAGTTTCCTCCGGCCGCGGCACTGGAGGAGTGACTTGGTGATAAGGAGTGACCGTCGTCCGAGACCCCGGGACTCATTTCAACCTCAGATAAGCTCTGCTCCTCTCCCGACATACTTTCCCCCTTTCCAAGAAAGCTTCCTCGCTCAGGTGAGTAATAGGTGTTCAACTAGGCCTTTCCCTATGTATGAAGGAATATATCAGGAAGAAAACTGTGCCTGTTTAATACTTTTAAGGATTAATTCTGTCACTCGAGGTCCCCTTTATATAAATTCCCAGTCAGTCTCTACTCTCAGTCTCCGTTCTAAAATTCTGTTCGGATTCCACATCAAAGTTATTTCCATCCGTGTTGCAGGTATCTTACGCAGAGCGCGAATTGTAGATCCCAGTTTAACGGTTGATTCACACCTCTTGTTCCTGTAGAACACTTTCTCCTCTCCCTCCAGTGTCTGAAATTTGTAGGCCTTCAGTTATACCCTGTAGAAGACATGAGAAGTATTAGAAAACAATTCTCGTGATTTATTTTTTTAAGCCAGCTGGACCTTTACCTTGGAGCTTAATTGAGAATGTCTTACAAATTATGGATAAACCGTTACAAATCACCACGTTTAATAATATGATAATGAAAATAAAAATGAAGATAGCAAAATACCAATATTCAGCAGAAGTCGAAACTGCAACAGTGGAGTCGGTCTGTCATAGCCCAGGCCTTACGCCTGCTAACAATACTGTTTAAGGTGTGGTCATTATTACAAGCTCCCCAGAGAGAAGGTGTTGGAATAGCAGTGGCCCGCGCGAGCACAGGGCTTCGATTTATACCACGAAGCTCAGCGCTAAGATAAACATGGGCTGATGCTGGAAATACAAACCACGGGTAGGCTTATGTGTGTATGCATGTGTGAATTGGACACTGCCTGTTTGTTAAAGTATCGTCTATGGGCCTATATGGCCTACATATGGGGCCTATTGAGTACAACACGTGTAGTGTTGGCCTCCAGTCAACGCCCTCTAGTGACGGCTGACACGACCTTGAAGATTTGATTAAGCGAACTTGCGAACTTTAATTAACGAACTGTTTGTTTTGGTCTTCGACTCCTACGGTGAATGAGTCATATTGTATTACATTCATAATGTGGTTCACTCTTGAGCCCGATTTGATCCATTATTAAGACACTGACACGCACCTTCCGCGGAGTTATAAGAGCATTTGCCGGACTGTACCTCACCGTCCAGCCAGCTCTTGAGTGCATGGTCACAATGCTTTTTGCCTAATGTCCACGCACTAACCTTTTGTTCATGTGAGACTGTTATATTGGTCCCTAGGGGAAAAAGCGTGCGCTCAACATCTTAGTAAGCCTATCACACTATTAATAGATAGCTTATCCAGGATATATTGCGTTTATGATAAACACCGGATATGTATAGCTATAATTATGAGTCTGTCCGGCGGTATTCTGTAGCAAGTATTTGTAAAGGAAGCAAGAGACAAGGATTAATGGATAACTCGGATATCGTTGCGCTTGCTCATCTCAACCGTATCCCTAGCTGATTATCACGAAACCAGTTGTAACATGTCTGTGGCAAATTCATATAAAAGACATTATGTATTTCCAAACATCAATCTAGCTATAATTCTGAGAACTAGGATGTCTCGAGTTTTTTTTTAATTCATTTGAAATTCCCGCCTGAATTGAGTACACCCCGAAGTCTCCATACCCAAATGTCTCCAGATTAAATGATCGGGTAATTATGAAATTGTGAAATTGTATTTTAGAACTAAAACACGAAGTTTGTCCACACGTGTTATGTTAAGGTCTGTTTAACTCGGGACTTTATATTAGAGGACCAAGATTAAGATTTTGTGAAATTTGACGTAAAATGCATATCTAATCAAAAAACACAATAGAAATAGATTACTGATTCTAATCTCAGTTATCCAATACATTTTGTTTTTTGGTAAATTTTAGTTTCGTGAGAATACCACAATGTATTTATATGTTTTCAATAAAAGTCATTACATCAAGTCGCGCTTGAAATTAGTTCAAGGCTGGGAAACGTTCGTGTATTATTTGGTTGCAAGTCTGGGTACATACCAACCCACTGCGTCCTTAAATCAACATTGTTTCAACTTTATTTGTCAACATATTGTGACTTGGAATTTATGTTTGAAATAACATTTTGCAAATGTACGTACATTTTTCGTTTTATTTCAACCAGTGTTGCAAACATTGTAATTAGGATAAAACGTCAACTAAAATAGATACGATGGAGATTTCAACAACAATAATTGTATCATTGTAACCAGTTCATGACATTGACAAAGTATTCAAATATAATATATGTATACCTTTGAAAAAACGTCAGATATCCTGTCCACTATCAGAAGAAAACCATTGGCTGGGAAGCACTTCCAAGTGCAGAGTAGATCTACAGTAGATATAATGTACGTCACTGACTAAGGCCATAAATAGATTCAATGCTGCAACCAAGGTCATTCCAAAAGGTGAGTCTTTCAGAGTAAATGTAATTTAACCTTATTTTATTTAAATTATTATCAGTTATGCTATTTAGGATTAACGGCAGCAGCTATTGTTTCAATTCCATTCAGTTTTGAACAAGAAATAGACAAAACATATTGTCTAAAGCTTTCCAGCTTTGGTTCATTTGAAATGTATTCTTCAAGGTAATAATGAATTCATTATATTCAAGTCTCCATCTCAACCCCAGAAAATTCAAGTTAAAGAATTTAGACATAATCATTTACATGTTATTTATATTGCATTTAAATATAAAAAATTTAATGCAATATAATATATATATATATATCTTATTTGATTTATTCGAAATTCTTAAGCTTGGATTTTTGGTTGAGATGGAGACATGAAGCCAAACTCAATTATTACTTGCTGGACAAACATAGATATTGAATTGTGTTGTGTTGTTAACACAAAAACATTTTAAGATGTGTTTCCTGTATGGTAAATTCCATCTGTGCAATGATTAATTCCTATTTGTTGTAATTCCACAGTTCTTAGCACTGATTTTTGTTCCAACATATCAAATGTTAATATCTAGACAAATTAAATATTTGGAACCAATGCCATGAGAAGTCAATGACACAAAATATATATGTTCTTCAAAATGCTGATATTTGGTTGCATTATCATCAATAAATGAATAAACAGATTATTAGCGTACTTTTGTAATACAGCAAATGTAAGGATATATGTTACAACGAATGTAGCTGTATGTATTCAACATTAAATGACTTTCACATCGATGGACATCCATGGTTGCTGTAATCATGAATGATTCCCCATGTAACAGTAGAAGCATGCATGTTCAAAGTCACATTCTGGCCTGTGGAGAGATTTCAAAATACTTTAAAAATCTCAGTTGAGGACAACATTGATCACTTGCATTTAAATGTCAACTGAAATCCAAATAGTTTAGTTGTAGTGTTAGGTGAGAAAAAGTGATGAACATTATTTTTGCATAAATAGAAAATGCATGACATGATATTTCCATTTGAACATTTTAGTCTTGAAATTATTGAAAGGGAAGTTTTAATGGATGAAAATTGACCTAAAAATCATCTAGTTTGGTTTTGATTTTAGTTTGAAAGTATCGTTGTAAAACTTTGAGAATCCAACAAACCTCTGACCATATCTTGAACTGGGGAATAAAGGCTGAAGTCAAATTGATCAACATCTTCAGCTATTATTGATATATCTTGGTAGATGTATAAGCTAGACAAATTCGCTTTATACACTAATCTTAAAATGTGTTATCATATATAATTTTCCAAGACAAGGCATTTTCAGCCATCATGAATTAAGAAGCCTTTCTTACCGCTTACCACCTAACAAAAAATACTTGTTTTTAATTTAGCTACGATGTATTGTATGAACATAGTTTTCTCTTGATTGATTCAGTGCAATCTTTTCAGTGGTCAGTTTGAACGTGTTCAATGATTACATTTGAACAAGTTTGACATCTGAATTACAGTGTAACATTAGTTTCAGCCATCAATCCCACAATAAAACGCGAGGTTATCTTGAATTAGATATATCTAAGTTTGTGTTTTATGAGCTGATGTCGATCTAGCCTATTCTATGCGTCTGACACGATATGGCACTAACAGCTGATCAGTGATGATCACCAGAACTTCCATAGACATTACCAAATGTATAATTTTGTTGACTAACTTGTAAACTACGGGTAAACTCGGCGTATTTTGAAGACACACATTAATTGTCACACATATTCTGTGAGTTTATTTAAGACAAATTGGTTGAGCAAACTCCAAACCCTCTTGCGTCTGCATAACTGCCTTATAAGGGAAAGGTTTCGTTATATTCAACTCTTTAAATCCCTGCATGCAAATATTATGCCCTCGTTTACAGTGCCATTACTTCTATGGACATGCTTAAGTATATACACAACTTTGAAGTTTAATTATAATCTAAATTGTCAGTAATATATATATATATATATATATATATATATATATATATATATATATATATATATATAATATCCTACACATCCTATAGCTTACTGTTTATATCCTACACATTCATAATCTTGTTTTCATGCAGGTGATTTCCAACCTACACAACAGGTTTAGTGGAGACAGACATATTGTACGTCAAAATTGTAATATTATTAATAATCATCATATAGGTCTACACTTTTACATTGTTTACAAAAATGTATAATGCCATGGTAGTAGCCTGTCATTTCTAACAGCGCAATTGAAATGAACTTCTTGGATAGATTATTTTGACAAACGAAAGAATGAGAGAAAAAGAGAGAAAGCATGAGACAGGAAAGTTTTTCAGAAGCTAAGCGCCTTACTTCAATAGTGATAAAGGAGGTCGCCCGCTTAGCACGAGAGTCCGTGTGTTCCCAAGTTTCCAAAGTGACGCTGGCGCTCACTCCCCAGCCCCCTCGCTTCCACTGACCATCAATGAATGCCTGCTCTGTGTCGTGCGCCGGGGCTTAAAGAGCTCCGTTGTGTGAGGAAAGAGAAAAAGTGTAGAAAAAAGTCTTAAAGGAGAAGCAAACTTACACGGGATTCAACGCCAGGCATCTTTGTGATTGGTCGGTCATTATTTTGCTCAGTTTTCTACAGGGCGGGTTCTCATTGTCGAACTCAGCATTCATTTTTATGCCTGGTCAGAAATGTTCGATGCAATGGCGATATCGAGACCATGGAAAGACCATTACTTGAGGAAAATGTTTCTGATATCATGTTAAGTCTTAGGTGTGATATTTGTTGGTCCCTCTTGTGGTAATCACTGAAGCCATTAAAATTCTGATGTGTAGGAAGGAACATTCAACATTTAGTAATCAGTTGTCTTATTACACTACAAGTTGATTGCTCTTTTCTATTTGCATGATGACAATTAATAGTTAACCTTTTAGTGCAGTGGGCTAAATCAGAGTCACACAGAACGTTTTTCAACAAATCTATTAAGCAGAGGTACGTCCCTCATGCACATGATTGTAGGCTAAAAACAAAGAAAACACTGGTACCATGTCAAATATAGAGTTGACATGTATGTAAAGTTCGAGTTTAATATTCAGAAGTGCAGTTTATATTCATTAAACACAACTGAAACATAACAAAACACATATTTAGTTTATTGAGCTGTACGCTGAGAGTACTATTCAGATGATATGATTATGTGACAGACAGGATAAAAAAATCCTATCTCAAAATAAATATCTTAACTAGTGAATTTTTAAGTATAATTATTTAATATATTTGTTCATGTTTAATTAATGTTTCAAAACGTTACCTTTAGAAGAATGGCCACCCATGTGACCGTTAGGGGGCGTTGTATTTTCTTTCACTGCATCAAAGGGGCTCTAAAGATTGGTGTGAGATATCTGTTCCATTTTTTAAGATGTTAGGGAATCACTAGAGGGGAATACTTACCCACTAAACATTACTGAATAGTCACCTCAAGGGACAGCTTAAAAACTATTGAGGCATTTTGTCCAATTTTGTGTTTCTTTGATGTACTGTATATAGGCTGTAATACTGTAACAGAATGTAATAAAACTCAACTTTCAGAGGACCAGGCACGTGCAAAGGTAAGGCTCAAGCCCCTTTGCTATATTTTGACCTTTTCAGCTGTCACGTGCTCGTCCGTCTCTATGACGCGTGTCATGGACACACCAGAATCAGAATCAGCTTTATTCGCCAGGTATGTGTACACATAAGAGGAATTTGACTCTGGATAATAAAGGCTCACTATGTGCTTACTCATAAAAAACTAAACAAAGGACACTCAACAAGTCACCGATTGCAATATACAGTACACATAAATACACATAATAAACCAAAACAAACACATCTCCATTCAATTGACCAACTCACTCCGACAGTTTTTTCAGCTTCAGCACATGCATCTCTAAAAGTTTGTGTATGGCCCTGCTTGCTACGCTGTTATGTAAGTCATTAACATAATTGATTCAAAATGAAAAATGCCTTATTACGAATAACGTTCAAGGTTTACGGTTAACTTAGGTTAAAATTAGGCATCACAGTACTGAGGTCAGAGTTAGGATGACGGTTAAAGGTAAGGTTACAAAAACAGAAAAGCAACTGTCTAAACAACACAATTCCCCCAAAAAAACAATGTCTCGCCTCTCGAACTTTGGACTGAAAGTCGGTGCGCAACCTCCTAGTGAACAGCCACTCTATATAATATGAATACGTTCATAACTGCCCCTAGTGGCCGGTTTTCTAAACAGCCATTTTCATATGTTGTCTCTGGCAATCGCGAGTCAAGGACCAATATCACTTGCATCTATTTATATTGTACGTAATGGCACTGCTGATATGTTCATACTGAACATAATCACGTTTTCCAAAATAGTTACATATGCACATAATCCCTGCGATGATGCATTGGGTTAAACACAATAATATTAATCAGTTTACCAAGAGCCAGCAGCAAACTGATTGGGAGGCTGTTAAAGCCTGCAAAAGACACGTTACCCACACTATCCAGGTATTAATAAAACTTTAGGACAAAAATATGATTTTTCATTGTTCATTGTTGTTTAAGTCAAAGTTTTTCCACTTTACCGATGAATGATGGAGGAACTACCTGAAAAATTGATTTGTAACACATTAGTTCATTGTGAGGGACACGTTCAAACCCTGTATGGTATAGAGGCCATATAGTAGAGACTACATGCCTTTGTTCACGAGAAACATGTTACTGCTATGCCTAGATACTATTGAGTAGGTTTTTGTTTCCTCTCAGGCTGATAACTAATGAGACATTTCCTAGTAGTGGCCTATGCTATGCCCTGCTTATGGCATTGCAAGTTACAACAGACAGAGAGGGTTCTATCCTATAAGCCATATTAAATTTGCAAACATTTTAGAAAGTTTTACTGAAATATAGGGGCGGCAGATAGCCTAGTGATTAGAGAATCTGTTTCTAAATCTGTTAGCCCATTTGCTCCCAAGGTTGCTGCTGTAAAATCTACAGTCAATCAGGTAAGTTACCTTTCCGCAAATAGCTGCACCTCTTTATTTCTGTAAAAAAAATAGACAGGGGATTGGCTATGCTAGGCCGACGTCATCACGTGAATCCTACATCGTCATCAACGTGAAGTGAAGAGGATTGTTGAGCTGATTAGAAAGGGATTGAAGGGCGGGCTGCACCTATTACACATGCGCAGTAAGACGGTCCATGCCTGGCCATTAATTGCCCGGACTTTTTTTTTCGATTGAGCGTCTTCACTGCTTAGCTACCCTACAGTATTCTATCCAGGGTAGGTCAATGGATTTCGATAGAAATATAATTACACATCGAACACTGCTACTATATGCTCTGTGTGAGTTTCTAATTGAATCAGTTCGCAATCACGTATACAGAACACACATTTTAAATCAAACAGAATTAGGAGAAAATAGAAAGCAGGGACGTGGGAATTGCAAGGAATGAACGTACACAAACACACGCTGTTCTTTTGACAATGACCGCTTGTATTTGCTTCTTCCAACACGATCCCCCCCATCCAAAGTATCACTTATTTTTTCATTATCCATGAATGTTGACTGTGATAAGAGAATTCGTCCATGACTGAATCTCTCTGTCTCATTCTCTCTCCCTCTCTTGCCCTTCCATTCCCTCTCTCCTCTTTTCTTTGCGCCCTTTGTTTTATCTCAGGTGAATTGTAATCATGTGATCAAACGAACAACCCCCCTTCCATTACCCACTTAAATGAAAAAATGAAGAACAAAAAACAGTTCTGTCTATACAAAAATAAAAGAGAAAAAGTCGTGTGTCTCCCCTTAGTGAGGTTCTTTCTCTGTCACAGCAAACGCTCATATAGGGGAAAAATTCTCCAAGAACGTTACTTTGCCTATGGATCTATGTCGCACTGTCCAACTCTGGATAGGGGGGAACTTAAAATGCAACACGGATGGACTGGCTGATCTCTCAGGATTTGTGGCCTGGCCCGCACTTTGATGTGAGTTTTTTTGTGATTGTGATGTAATGCATATAGGGGGACAGCATCAGCAACTGAGGGTGCTTGGAAGAAATAAAAACGAGCATATTGACGCTATTTTCCTGTCGAAGGCGCCGGCAACTTTGAAATACTAATAATTAGCGTGATCCTTACAGACTTGTACTGCATTTCCAAGCGTCAGTGATCGGAGTGTCTGTGATGTAGGTTGTAATTATACATTGTAATAACCTGAGCAAACATTAACGCGAAAAGCTGTAACGCGAAAAATCATATAATATAAGCTTAATGCTCGTGGTTATTGAAATTAAGGACCCAGCCTTTGTGTCCATATGTGCTGTGATTTCGAAATCAATATGCTGTAACGAGTAAGGACCCAGCTTTGGTGTTTGACTTCTGCTGTGATTTAAAGAGGGAGCACCAACTGATCGCGTGTCTTATCAAGCGTTACGTTATGCTGTCTAGTAGACATCTTATATAATCTAATTACCTTACCTAATTAAATTAGGTATTTAACTAAATGTATGCATATATGAAATTTAGTTGATTGCCTTATTGAACATATTTAGCTATTCATTGTGTTAAATTAGGGTATTGGTGTATTATAATATTTGGTCAACATAAGTCAAAATAAGTTAAATATTGCATGGTTATGTTGTTTTAAACCTGGTAAAATAATCAATGACTCTCTCTCTCTCTCTCTCTCTCTCTCTCTATCTATCTATCTATCTATCTATCTATCTATCTATCTATCTATCTATCCCTCTCTCTCTGTATACATTATATATAATTTATAATATATATATATATATATTTCTTGCTTGTAACGAAAAGTTACTTGGTTAGAAAATCAAGCTGTTCTTGTGAAAATGATGCTGTTCTTGTTCAAAGTATGCGTGCATTTTACATTCAGGCTATGCGTCTTATTGTTTAACAGTAATGAAATAAAATAATTGTCCAGAAATATAGTAACTTAATTTTTATTTTATTATTGTATGTTAAATTTAGCCTATATTGAGTAAATTTGTTGTCAGAAAAAAAATGTTTTAAACGCAAACGTGCCAAAATTCGAAGAAACATACTTTTAAATTACCTATTTTATCAGAATTATAGAGGAAACTAATGCAAATGAATGCTTTAGTCATTCATGCTTATTTGGAATTTCAATGTTAGTAGCATATAATGACTATTGTCATATGCATATTTAATCTTAATAATAACAATAATAATTATAATACATAAAATACATATATATATAATATGCATGTATATTATTATTTGCACATATATAATAATTAAAAGCATGTAACATGAAGGTCTAATTTATGTTGAACATCTTATTACCATATCATTGTAATAAAAAATATAATTTTCCAATTTAAAGAAATGTTTGAAATCTTTTTTTATATAAGTAGACTTTTGGGGGATGTGCTTTAAGATTTTGTAACAGATGCATAATTCATTTACATTAACCATGTGCTTGACTTTTGATAAATCAGCATCCAACTTGGTTGAAACCTTTAAGAAATTAAAATGTGTATATCTTGCTCAGTTGTTTTTGTTCATTTGGTTAATTTCACTTAATTTCTTAGTTTGTGAATGTGTTGACACTTGTGGATGGAGAGAATTATAAGGGTAAACAATAATTATATTATCATTGTAGGAAATCATCAATCATTTTTTAATTCAGAGGCCTCTAAATAAGAAAATTAATTGAAATGAAATGCATCTACATTTGCCAGTTGTTTTACTTGGTTAGTTTGAAATGAAATATTAAGCACTGGCGCGGCATAATTCCCTCCACTAACCTTTATCATGTCATTTGAAATCACTCTCTGAAAGTAGCATAGAATGGCAGCTACAAACTTTGTACTTAATGGTTTTCACTCAGAGTTTTAGCGTCCGAGTATCTGACTGTGGGGAAATCAGCTGTGGTGGCAGTGAGTTTAGCATGTGACACTGATGACGTTGTTTGTCGTGCAGCCAAATACTCTTGTGAAGGGTCCAGTTACGACTCAGGCCTTATGACCAGGGGGTCACCCTTATAGCAGACACTAACGTGGGCCTCATGATCCTGTGACTGGAACACTACTGGAGGAGGTTCTTTCATCAGCCTGGTCACAACTGAGACAGAGATCAACAACACACCCTGTGACACTTCACTATACCTGATTTTCAATAGTGCAAGAACAAACCAAGGATTGAGAGGAAAAAAAATCAATAAAAAACTGAACTTTCTATAGTGAATGTATTTATAATTGTTTTGCCTGCATGCGAGGGAAAGGTTGCCCTTTTGTTTGGGCTGTGGGGGAATTCCTGGGGGAATTCTTGCATTCTCATAAAAGGAGAGAATCTGATAGTGAGGCATAGAGCTGCAGAAGGACAGAGATGTCAGTGGTAAAAAATGCCTGGACTTGGTGTAATGATCTCATCATTTCTGGTGGGGTGGGGAGAAATCTGTGGCCATCCCCTTGAATTAGATCCTTAGTAAATGCAGGAACCTATACATACTCATATTCCTAATTTTACATTAAGCAATGGCAGCTCAAATTTCAGTGGACAAGATGGACAAAAGAGAAGCAGCAACTCATAATAGAACAATACTTTTATTTAGAAATAGTGGCAAATTAAAAAGGAAGGTTAACCTCCAACTAATCAAACATTCTATTAACTTTTTTCCTGTCTGGCTTTGATATGCATATATTTGGAATTCATTTAAAAAGTTACAGATGGCAAAATGTATATACTGTTCTTGTAGTTTGTTTGAAATGTATATGTCTGTTAAGAGAAAACGCCGTCATGCCAGAAAGTTGTATGTTGACTGTGGTAACAGATGGAATTTTATTTATTTCATATTATAATGAACAGTCCTTCTTCCTTTTCTTATTAGAATTTCCACAACACTTATAACATACGTATTGACCTCACACCCCTCTTCCAGTGGCACAGAATCAAATAGTTTGACAAATGTTTTCCTTTGCAGAAGATACTTCAGATATGTTGCTGACCTCTCGCGGTCTGTGATAATTTGAAGAGCTGGCTTCAGGTCCACTTTGTTCACAAAGGAAACCACCATGATTGCATGTAGTCAGTGGCAGGTGTACACAAGCACTATGTTACTCAACTTTGAATTTTGTGTGTAGATTCCTGGTCTTTCTGTTGTCCACTATTTCACAAAAACACTGACACTTACATGTCATAGAGACAAAGTTTAAACAAAGGCACTCCGCAATGCTTCAAGTTAGATTCCTCAAATGTACTAATCAGAAAATTATTAAAATGACTGACTGATATACTTCACAAAAATACCTCACTGATTGTAGTAATTAATTAATAAAACCTATTAAAATGTCAGGCAATCTTCAAAGGCTTTATAAAAAATAATTCAGCATTCCAAGAGACCTTCTGACCTCCCCTTTCTTTCCACCCATCTTTTTAATAAATCGATGCAGCTGTGCAGCGCTTAAATAGGTCCCCCCTTGAGTGTCTGTGGCTTGCAATGAATCCTGTCTTTGTGTTCCTACCACTGAATTTCCTATTCTTTTGTCCACCCCCCCCCCAGCTCCCCCTTCCCAATTTTGCTGGTGGTGGGGAGGACTTGGTTGGTTGGGTGGTAAATGGGGGGGGACTAGAACTTGGACTGGGTTCCAAAGCAGCTGGGGAGTCGGGTCTGGTGTGATGGCGTGGGGGCTTAGCTAGAGAGAACGATAGAAAGAGATGGGGCAAGGAGGCAAGAGGGATGGTGTGTGGAGTGGTGGTGGGAAGGGGTGTGGGTCACTGCATTACGAGAACCATGAATGGTCCATTGTATGTCTGGGTTCATATCTACACTAGCTAGCCAAAGGAAAGAATCTAGTTACTTCAATTGTGTGAGGGGAACATCTAAAGGAAATTGATAGGGGGTTGTGGGGTTAGATTCTGAGGTAGAAAGAGAAGGAGTTAAGTTACCTGTCTAATCTCCGGTAGTATTCTATAATCTTCTATTTTCCATTGCATGCCATTTTGAGAAACCCCCTTGGTACCAATGCCATTCAACTATAAACAAACATTGAATTCACATTTTCTGCAGATCACTTATGCACTTAGCATTTATGCTTTGCCTTCCATGGCAGGTAACTAAACAGTAAAACGCAGAGATTATTTATCAACAAGTAACATTTTCTCCTAATCAGAGTTATTTTTTTTCCCACTTTGTTGATTTGAGTGGAATTAAATGTAGCGGTCCTTTCAAGGTCAGCGATTTGCTGGTTATGAGATGGTTATGGTCTCAATCTTAGCCCAGCTGTAGCCAACTCATAGTATGCAGCACATGCAGAACATACATATTTTGAAGCTACAGTGGCCTTGGCCATCTTTTTGGCCTCAGTAGGCTTATCATTGGACATCTCCACCCCCAAATGTACTCTGTAAGATTAGTGGGTACATTTTCTGGTAAAATGTTTGTAAAGCCCCAGCACACTACGTTGCTGGAAGAGTAAATTCCATTGAAATGGCTTTACTCCCACAATTCATTTAACTTTCCGGAATATTCCCATATTCTTATACATACCTCCTTTCATAGGCAACTGGACTCAATAATCAACCCATTTATCTGGGATTATCAAACTCCTAGACTACCTTAAAAACACATCAGTCAATCCACGATGGAGGAGTGGCTCTCCCTGATTTCATAATTTACTATTGGGCTGCTAACATTCACGCTGGGACGTTTTAATGATGCTAATGCTTTCTTTCTAACCTGTTTAGCATGGAGCATGCAGATTGCCATCCTTTTTCTATTAGTTTATTGTGTTAATTTGCCTTGTGAGTCTGGAGAAATCACTTTGTAATCATAATCCCAGTATGCATAGTACACTGCGTATTAAGAAACAAATTAAAGGTAATTTTTGCTCCTGATAGCGAGAAATCACCCTTTCTCACCAGGATAATAATTTAGAGTGAAAGAGAAACATATGGATTAAAACAGAATTAACTTTTAAGATATGTATGGATTAGAGACTATGCTAGAAAACATTTCTCCACATTTAAAATGTTTAACATGCTCCACATCAACCAAACATAACCAGATTTTCACTCGGGCAAAATAAGAGGATATATTCATAGCAGATTTTTGACCATAGCTTGGAATACATCCGTATTGGTTCCATCAACTCCAAACAGTGTCTCATACATGTCAAGATGTTACATATATTGAAATGTTCCAAAACCAAATAACACAGGATCTTTTCCTGTCTATTTGACAAGTGCAAAGCTTGCTTTGTTCTGGGCTATAATCTGTGGACATCCTTGAGTCTCCACATGACTCAGAGTCTCTGATGTCCTAAACAGACAACTCAAACCCCAATAAAAAAACAGATTTAATTGAGTCTCATTTTGGTCAAAAAATGAATCTTGATGTACGGTATTTGAAAACTTAAGTGGTCCCATCAAGGAAAATTTGGCCCAGCGAATTTACAAACATGCTAAATTTAAAAGGGTTTTACTTAATGCTGAGTAACTATTTAAATTAGTTTAGATCTGACAAGCCCTCCTATTTGCTACATGGATTGTTGCAATATGTCCCATTCTAGATTGTGTCGTTGATGTTTTCTCTTTTTGTGTGTAGTATGTGTCTTCCTGTACTGGCCCACTTGTCTAATTCTTTGGTAGGGAGGGGGGGTATTTTAATGTTTGAATAGCTCACTTTTTTATTTCACTGTATATAGAAAAACAGGAAAAAGGACACCCAGTCTGTTTCTTTTGTAAAAATTCCTATAGTTTTCTTTCTGTGAGGTTCTGTAATGATACAGGATGGAGGCTGGACACAGGTGCAGGGAGAACAGAGGACATTTAATAAAGAAACCAAAACATGACAAAACTACAACTAAGAAACAGAACAGGAACCAAAGAAACAACGTTACACATGGTCTAAACCACAACACAGACCAACAACACACAATGGGGCAGCAAGAACTTTAATAGGGTCCGTGATCAGGGAAGCAGGTGCGGGCAATAATCAACAAAAACAGGTGTCCATGATGAAGTGAGGACGAGAGGGCATTGGATTAACTGGCACGGCAAGCCTGCCGTGCCAGGACGTGACAGGTTCCAAAACATAAAGCAACCAGAAGCTAGTGGCTGAGGCAGAGATTCTGGAGGGATCTCCCCTTTGTATGAATACCTTAACTGTTTCTCCGCTGTAAATGTATTTTCCACTGCAGTTTCTTAGATTGGAACATTCCATGACAACATTTCTTAATGCGTTAACTGTTACTTTACTCCTTGAATTTCTGTTAGCTTCACAGCTGCTGTCCCGTTCCACATCTCTCCCCACCTCTTTTCTTCAGTCCCACTCTGTCAGGCTGTACACTTTCTCTCCTCTTTAACACAAACGCCTCAGCACTGTTGCAGCTGTGGAGATGGGGGAGAAGTGGGGAAGATACACAGGGAATAAGCGTGAAAGCACTCAATGGAGCCTTGTCCCTCCCGTCCGTTCCCTCTCTCGGTTGTAGAACAAGCAGACACCTATTGTTTGCCTCCACTCACCACATTATCAGTTCCTCTGCATCATCTCAGCGCCACCTCACAAACCGGACTGCTCATTCAGTTGTTACATGGGGCAGACATTTGGATCTTAAATCCCAGCCTGTCATGACAATTTTTATTTGAAATTCAATTAAATTTCAGGTGTTTTTTAGACTTCCTAATTTTATTAGGTTTTGCCTTGATAAAATATGTGTTTTTGTGTTTCTGTTTTTCTGTTTTTATGGTTAGGAATTAAATTGAATCAACCACTATTTTACTGTTATTTTGCCAGGCAAGTATGACTAAGACTACATTCTTCATTTCAGCAATGACCTGGGGGTAGTTGGGGTTAACTGCCTTGCTCAGGGACATAACACAAGATAATCTTGTCTGCTCAGGGATTAGATCTGGCAAACTTTTGGTCACTGGTCAGATGCTCTCAGGCTAACCTGCCTTCTTAGGTTTTGTATTCCTATGTGCGGGTTTGCTGACAACATCATAAAATGGATGCATCCTCTTGCAGAGGTCAGAAGCCTATGTGTTATGTCTATGTTAGATTAGATTCAACTTTATTGTCATTGAACAAGTACAGTACAACGAAATGCAGTTTGCATCTAACCAGAAGTGCAAATAGAGGAGGTCAGAAAATGTACAAGTTTTAAGTACATATATGTACAATTGCAATGTATGGATGTGCAATTAATGCAATTAATTACCTATGGCAATTCTAAATGTGCAATGGAAGCAATTAGAGGAGGGCAGAACATTTACAAGTATTGAGGAGAATGTATGTACAAGTGGGATAAATAGTTGTGTGGTTACAAGTGGCAATTCTCAATGGCAATCTGAATTTGCAATCGAGGCAAAATGAAGGAGTAGCGTGCAGGAGTAGCAGCAATGAGGTTCCCGAGGTAGACATGTGTATGTAACAACTGAACATGCAAGTACAGTGGCAGTTCTAAATGTGCAATGAAGGCAATTTTAAGGCGCAAGTCGGCATGTGCAATTGAAATACAGGAATAGCAGCTAAGACACGTGCCTGTAGACAACTGAATACTTCCTTATCAGACTTTGTTAGGCAGTGACAGAGTCCAGTAGTACAAAGGCTGGGTGTGGTTAGTGATGGGTCACAGAGTTCAGCAGTGTTAGAGGAGATGGAAAGAAACTGTCCCTGAGCCTGCTGGTGCGAGAACGGAGAGACCTGTACCTCCTGCCTGATGTGAGGAGGGCAAACAGTTTGTGGCATGCATGTGAACATGTTTGTGGCATGCATGTGATGCCACGCGCCCTGCACAGACACTTCTTGCGCTGGAGGTCTACGATGGCAGGGAGCTGGTTACCTGTGATGTGCTGGGCGGTTTTCAACACCCGTTGCAGGGCCTTCCGGCCTGCTATGGAGCAACCACCAAACCACATTGTGACGCAGTTAGTCAAAATGCTCTCGATTGTGCAGTGGTAAAAGTTCACAAGGATCTTGGAAGACAGACGGGCCTTCTTCAGCCTCCTCAAGATGTACAGGCACTGCCACACCTTTTTGACCAGGGCTGAGGTGTTGAGGGACCAGGAGAGGTCCTTGGAGGTGTGAACACCCAGGAATTTGAAGCTGGACACACGCTCCACCTCAGTGCCATTGATGAGAACTGGGGGGACTGCATCTAAAGGACTGCAGCCTTTAGATTTCCTGTAATCCACAATGAGCTCCTTGGTTTTCTTTGCATTGAGGGCCAGGTTGTTATCAGGTTGTTATAACTTTGTTTTGAGGTGATCAGTGGTAGTTTGGCTAAAATTTGTTAGCTGGCTAAACAACAACTTGAAAAATATATTTGAGGTACCACAATTGTGCACAATATCTGTTTTCAATAACCATTTGGAGACTAAATATGATTTTCATGTTGCCAACCATCTAAGCCAACACCAACTATTTTAGTACATAGTTGCATAATAGTTTTGTTGCTAAACAACAAAAATATCTATAGTTTTATTTTTAACACTTCTTGCCACTGGGTGGCAGTAAAAAGGTAATGGGTTAGGTTCCAGCGGCCACTCCGCTGACCATTCCTCCCCTCCGGATTGTCCCTGTCCTTGTCCATCTGGTCATGCTTCTGAACTGGATTATATTTTATAGACTCTGGACACAGCGCACATGCATTTATTAATTACTTAAAATGTTCACCTGGCACAGCCAGAGGAGGACTGGCCACCCCTCAGAGCCTCATTCCTCTCTTGGTTTCTTCCTACGTTTTGGCCTCTTTTAGGGAGTTTTTCCTAGCTACTGGGCGTCAACATTCTTGTTGTTTGCTCCTTGGGGTTTCAGGCTGGGTGTTTTGTAAAAGCACTTTGTGACAACTGCTGATGTATTATAAAATAAATTTGATTGACTGATTGGTTAAACATTTGGTTAGGTTTCAATTTTAAATCACTCTTAATGTTACTCTGATTCGAAAGGATCAGCATCAAGACTGGTGCAAGAAATATGGTAAAAGGAAGCCCTTCTTGCCTATATTTCCTTCTACATTTATCTGTCAGAATAGATAGAGGGAAAAAACTGATAACTTCAGTAATGGCTCATTCAGCATTTGTTTTGTTTTAGTAATATTGTATAATTGTAATACTTAAAACAGATCATGGGGTGACAGCCACGTGTATCGATTGCTATGCTGCTTCTGGTTGGTATTTTAGTAACTGTTGACTACTGCTTCTCACTTGTCTTTATCTGGAAATTGTTTGTAGGATTCTTTATAGGCACTTCTTTAATTAACTAAAATTACAGGTGGTTTTCCCCTTTTATCTCTGTTCCAAATAAGCTGTCATCTTCTGACACTACAAAACATCTGCGTTTGTTCTTTCCGGCAACATACTAAATATATCCTTTTAGAATTTTGTTTTTTTCCCAACTGACCAGTATTTTGTGTTTGCTGCTGCCATTAATCATGCCCATGATTCAGCGTCTTCATTTTATCTTGGACAGAGACAAAAGAGAATGGAGAGCCACTCCCTATATCCTTCTGATTGGGGCACTGTGGTCAGCTTATTGCCCCTGCCAAGAGGAAACATCTAAAACTGAAAAAATACATACAAGTAAATTGAATGATAAAATATATAATTTACACAGCCCCCACCCGAGTGTTTTTAAAACAACACAATCATTCATCACAAGCAGACACATCTTGTAGTGAAACCTCCAGCCAAATTACACATTTATTTAGATGTTCAAGGTGCTCAAGCCTGACCTTGTTTTGAAGTTTCTTCCACTTAAATGGAGCTAGATAATTAAAGGCAGTTTTACCAAGTTCGGATGATACCCGTGGTGTATCCAGAATAAACTAATCCTGTGTTCTTGTGTTATAATTTGTTATGCATTTATGTAGTGATGTGAGATGTGTGCTGGAAGTTTCTGCAATGCTTAGTAAATAAAAACAAGAGATTGCTTCTCTTGTCTGAAATAGAGAGAGGCCAAACCCACCAATTCATACAATTTACAATAACGAGTTCTGAATCTCAAGATGTAATTTGAAGGGCTAAAAAAAATCTATTCATATTTTTCTTTGTCAGAAGATAGACAGGCTCTATTTCTGTAAAGGAATCCATGTTCATTTTCATTCCTTTTTACTAGATCAGTAGCATGGGTCATCAATCTAAATACCCAAATGCAAATAAATTTTTATTTGCATTTGAAACACTAATTTAAGATTTAAGAGGGAATTTTGTAATTCATGGAAGTCAAACTGTAAGTAGACAAAGGATTCATAAATAGATGGTGCAGTAGAATAAGTACTGTATCGTCAGCATTACAATGAATGTTACAGTTTTTCAGTGTCAACAGTGTCATTTATATATAGCGGGGACAACCGATAACCCAATATCAAGCCATGGGGTACATATTTACGTACTTAAACCAAAAGCACATACCAGCACTTAGGCCTAATGATATCAGTTTGCTATTAAAAAGGGAATGACCAACTGGATCAAAGGCCTTTGACACGTCAATAAACTGGGCAACACAATTCACAAGGTTATTCACTCTCTTAGGGATTCTCTGATAGCAAGGGATAGTGATAAACAAGCTGGGCTATTTGAAAGAAGTTTGAATACTCAAATCAAAAGCAGCAGGGAACCCAAATATTTTTTATTATTATTTTATAATATGTATAATGTTTATTTACAGTCGAATATGTTCTAATTTTTAGTTATTTGATACTACTAATAATAATAATACATGGAATTTATATTGCATTTTCAGTGACCCAGTGCTGCCCAAAGAGCCTTTTGGTTTACTAAATCATTTTTAAGTTATTGTTTAAAATGTTGTTTTCAGTTTCCATTTACTAAAATGACCTTGTTGGAACTAATATTTGTCAGTCTCGGTCACAACATAGGCTGACTGAACCTGGAACACAGTACTGAACACAGTGAACACAGCACTGAACACAATACTGAACACGGCACTGAACACAGCACTGAACACAATGAACACAGCACTGAACACAGCACTGAACACAATGAACATAGCACTGAACACAGTACTGAACACAGTGAACATAGCACTGAACCCAGCACTGAACACAGTACTGAACACAGTGAACACAGCACTGAACACAGTACTGAACACAATGAACACAGTAGTGAACACAGTACTGCACACAGCACTGAACACAATGAACACAGAACTGAACACAGTACTGAACACAGTACTGAACACAGCACTGAACACAATGAACACAGCAATGACCACAGCACTGAACACAGTACTGAACACAGCACCGAACACAGCACTGCTGGTTTTGAATGTCAAAATAATGTTCTTGGTGCTATTCTTTTTTCTGTGAAGGGCATTTAGAGTTAGTCCTGTGGAAACATAAAAGATTCAACGAGGCTTATATAATGGGCGTATGTATGTGTCATTGTCCATTTATGTGCATGTTTGTCTGTTCTTGAGCATTTCTATAAGAATAATAAGGACTTTTGCAGAAAACATGTCTACTATGTGTTAACATTTGGAAGGTTTCATCCATCCTTGAGTGAGTGGGTCAGACACAAGACTGCTAATTGAGTGGAATGAGAGGCATGAGGAGATTCAGGCATATGCAGTGAAATGCAGAAAATGATGCAGAAGAATTTGGAAGGGAACAAAAGTGTCCTTTGTGGCCATTTTGCTGCAGGGTTCTGCTGGAACATGTACCCTGTGAATCATTTGGATCATTGAAAGTATCGGGACCAACCTGGGTTAAAACACATTTTATCTGTATTGTAGTGTTTTTAAATAATCTGTCCCGAAATCCAGTTTTGCAAGCTGATGTACAGACAAGTGATTATAATTGAGCAATCTGGACAATGTGGGGGTGAGTATAGTAACATAATGTATACTTTTTTTGTAATAATCCATTAATGTAACATTACTTGAGGTAAAACAAAATAAATAATCAAAACTATGTAACGTGACATTTGTCCTCCAACACCAAGCAGAAATCAATGTTTTGATGAAGCATGTTTTTGTTTCAACACTTACTTTTATTTACTTGTATTAAAGACAAATAGATATCTTCAAGTACATACAGTAGATTTTGCATTTGGCCCAGATCGGGGCTTTAGAGTGCACTGCTTCATGTCATTGCCTCGCAATACAGCAAGCAGTTTAAATCCTGGTTTTGGCACATTGGCGCTGTCCTGGGATCCTGCAGAGGGCAGTGCAAATTGTATCAGCTCTATGCAGAATGAACAGCAGAATGAGGGACAGAGCTGCGTTGTCTTGTCACACTAGCAATTCCTTGTGATAGTTTGGATGCCTGCAAGCTCTATTGGGTTAGTTTGCCAGAGATTATGCTCTCCTCCAAACATGTGTCTTCTGGCAAATACTTACTGGTTGAGCAGGCAGATAAGATGCTGAATGGTTTAAGAAGATTATAATCTAACTCATGTCTTGATCTTCGACTTTACTCAAACCCTCGGGAAGTTTACTGTTTATGAGTGGGATAACACACTATAAAGGAGCTTACACCAATCCTCCATACAAAATCTTTCCAGACTATTCATCTTCGCTTTTTGACTGCCGTCTTAAATTTGAACAATATTTTTCCAATAGGTAACATGAAGGAATGACCGTTATACTGTATGTTTAAGTGGGTATTGCTTTCTTTTCTGATCATGCATTCATATCTCGATATACCATTTTTGTTCTTAACACTTGTCTAGGAAATTTCGCTGACAAAAGCATCTACCACTGAAGAGTAATTACTTTTGACCGGCTGAGTAATTACTTTTGATACATCGTTTACTTTTATAACCTCCATCTGGCTTACAGTCATGACCTGAATACTTACATGGCCCCCGGCCTTCTAACTTGATTGAGCTCACAGGCGCCCAAGCCATCACAAGGAGTTACTAAAGCCCAACTAGGTAAGGCAGCCATATTTGATTCCTGGCCAGTTGCACCACCATCCATGGGACCCTTGGGGTAAACCGCAAGCAAGATTCAAACCCTGGTCTCATAAGGACACAGCTAAATGCAAGGTAGTGACTTTACTGTGGCGCCATTCAGGGGCTTGTTTCCTGCCTTTCAAAGTCGTTTTTCCTCACCACTCTGCTTAATCTGCATTGCCTGTGGTTTGGAGTTTTAGGATGTCTATCTGTATAAACACTTTATGACAACTGCTAATGTATAGAGGGCTGTAAAAAATAAATATGATTAATGTTATGGGGCTGTTTTGCCTCTACTCATCCAGGGGCCCTTATTAAGGTCACCGGCATCATGAATGTTATACAGTGCTGTGTAGCCAAAAACCTTGTCAGGAGGAGGACACCTGTCTGGTTATTCCAGCAAAGAAATCATTTTGTACAGGCCTGCCTGACATAACAGCATTTTTAGACATCCTAAATATAACAAATGCTTAAATTCTTATTTTAGCACTGAAAAGGCACAAGAAAGATTACAGCGTGTATTAAATATGCATACACTGAACTCTGTACTAATATGCTTTGTTTGAGATATTTTAATTTTTAATTTTAAGTTGGATACAGAGGTACCAGACACTTAATGACAAATATTTTTTACACATTACCAATCACCAGCAACAAACTATAATAGTGTTTCTTATTTACTTACTGAATTTGTCATTAGCTGTAAAAAATGTGTATAGTAACAAAATAAACAATAAAAAGATAACAGTTTCAAACTGTTGTGCTTTATGTTGTACTCAGGTCTTGGGCATTCTAATAACATCCAGTCCTGTATAAGGAAATTGACTGTTCTTTTTGACAACGGTCAAATAAGGATCTAATAAATGAATAAAATATTTCTTCAGATTTATTCTTTGAATTGTAGCTCAATTCTCATATTTTGAGGGTAAGAGCTAGTTACTAAACAACAATGACTTTTTGCCACTGCTATTTTTGCTCCTCACCAATGCTTCCACCAATTCTGAAGGGGAGGGCACTGTATTATAACTCTGCCCATGTAATCGTTGCAATTCCTAAGTTATGTGCGATATCATAATAATAATTTCAAACAGTGTTGATTCATATCACGTGTTGGAACCACAGAGAGAATCTAGTTTCTTGTCTCATGCGATCCTGCATCGCCTCTGGTGCCAGGGGCTATGGTCCTGGGTCTTCTGCGTGATTTGTCGGAAGACTCTGCTGGCAAGGGCGGAGTCAATGGCTGATATCCCTCCCTCCCTTACATCTCTCCCTCCCTGCCGTCTTTATCTTTCGAGCTATCTTCGTTCCTTTGATCTATCACATGCCGCTATACAGCATTCCTCCCCTCTCTATCCGCTGCTTCCTCAGACACATATCGGACTGGTGTTTAAGTTACATATTCTAATGCCTCATGTCATTCTCTCACAGTCTAAACACATCTCAGTACTGTTGCTCTCAGTCTAAACACATCTCAGTACTGTTCCTCTCAGTCTAAACACATCTCAGTACTGTTGCTCTCAGTCTAAACACATCTCAGTACTGTTGCTCTCAGTCTAAACACATCTCAGTACTGTTGCTCTCAGTCTAAACACATCTCAGTACTGTTGTTCTCTCACAGTCTGTCCACATATCAGTACTGTTGCACTCTCACAGTCTGTCCACATTACAGTAATGTTGCTCTCTCACAGTCTGTCCACATCACAGTAATGTTGCTCTCTCACAGTCTGTCCACATATCAGTACTGTTGCACTCTCACAGTCTGTCCACATTACAGTAATGTTGCTCTCTCACAGTCTGTCCACATCACAGTAATGTTGCACTTTCACAGTCTGTCCACATATCAGTACTGTTGCGCTCTCACAGTGTGTCCACATATCAGTACTGTTGCACTCTCACAGTCTGTCCACATCACAGTAATGTTGCTCTCTCACAGTCTGTCCACATATCAGTACTGTTGCACTCTCACAGTCTGTCCACATTACAGTAATGTTGCTCTCTCACAGTCTGTCCACATTACAGTAATGTTGCTCTCTCACAGTCTGTCCACATCACAGTACAGTTGCTCTCTCACAGTCTGTCCACATATCAGTACTGTTGCCATTTGGGTTGATGATGTTGTGTCCCATTTGTTCCTGTGCATTAGGACAGATGTTGTTTTGATGGGCAAACAGAGAGATGATGGTGGTATACCGAAAAAAACTTTCCAATCAGGAGTTTTTCTCGGAACATTGAATTAAGCAGCGTGAAAGGGTGGGGGCCTCGGGGGGTCTGAGGGCGGCCGGAGAAAAGGCCGAATGAAAGACTTCATTGTTGGAGGCCGGGAGCGAGAGATGAAAGAGGAGAGGGAGATAGGGAGCAGCCCCTCCCCATTGCCTCCTCACCCTGCGGCCCTCCCTCGCTCTGCCCATGTGAACTTGGGTTCAAACTCAGGACCCACAGCTGGTCTCATAGACAGATACATATATCTGCACACATACAGAACACACACACACACATATCTCCCATAGACAGATACATATACCTGCACACATACACAACACACACACACACATATCTCCCATAGACAGATACATATACCTGCACACATACAGAACACACACACACACATATCTCCCATAGACAGATACATATATCTGCACACATACAGAACAAACACACACATATCTCCCATAGAGAGATACATATACCTGCACACATACAGAACAAACACACACATATCTCCCATAGAGAGATACATATACCTGCACACATACAGAACACACACACACATATCTCCCATAGACAGATACATATACCTGCACACATACAGAACACACACACACATATCTTTGATAGAGGTGGTCTAGTCAGTTTTGAAGGTGTAGTTGTTTTAAATGATTAAGTGTTTGACGATACAGATCTCAGCACTCAACTCCCTTCCTTGACAAAGTGTACATAAATCCATAAATGGGCTAGGGTGAAAACATCAGTGTTACTAGCTTGAGGAACCTCATTCTGAACATGACAGTCCAGTCCATGTGCCAGGGAAGGGGAGATATGTGCCGCTACAGCAGGTCATATACGTACGTTACTCTGGTGGGTCCCATGTAATGGAAGCAAGCACATTCGGTCAGTGTAATAACATTGCTGTAGCAGCGCAGTTCATGGAGAGCTCGTTTGAAGGAGTGCATATCTGACCTGGACTATGGTGTTTTGGGTAATAGTATAGTCTACGTATTTATGAGTCATACAAAAGGTCAGGCTGTAGTTCAGGTATGTAAGTTTGAATTTACACCATTTCCTCTATAAAGTCACTTCGGAGGGTTGAAATGGGTTTTCTAACGTCAGCTTCAGTGTACTAGTGTATTGGCGACTGGGTAATAAGAAAACAAGACACTTTAACATTGTAATTTTCATTTGGGATGATGCTATTTCCCTTTGACTGGAGGTATTTTGGGAATCTGTAACCTTACACCCCTTACAGAGCACCTTGTGAAAGGGTTAGGCAAGTGAAAGCAGAATTCAGATGGAGGGGAAGTAGAAATTGTTGTTAGTGAACATAAGTCATAAATTAGCAGTAACTTTTTTATGTTTTAAATTTAAAGAACGTATGGGAGAGGGCATAAGCATTTTTTTAAAAGTGTCCAAAGCAAAATTAAGATCAATGGGCTCATTTAATGTTAAACACGTCTGATGTGTTTGAAGATTCTGATTCAAGAGAGGCAGAAGCACTTTTACAAATTGTAGAAAACAGACAGAAAGATTGGAGTTGTGAAGAAAGAGAGTGAGAAACAGCACTAGGATTGAGTCATAGCAATAAGACACATGGTGAGGGATGAAGTGGGTTAGCCGGAAAGAAACAAAGAAGAAGAGGAGATGAGGAAGGTCAGGAAGGAGATATGGATTCGAGAGAAAGGAGAGGAAGAGGGGATGATGGACTCTGACACATCCCACAATTAGCATGGTAATGGGCAGTTAAAGGCCGCACAATGGGTCACTGTTGAGACCCGAGTTTTTCACTTTGGAAACAATGCACAATGAAATTGGTGTGAGAGCCCCAAATCACATAGACACCATGTAGCCCACCCTCATTCTGTTACCACCCGCCACGGCCAACACACTCTAATTTATAAAGTGGCATCGCAAGAAAGCCTGAAGCTACAAAACAGTCCTGACCACACTGAAACGCTTCATCTTATGACCAAAATGGCTGACCACTTTTCTAAAGGTTAAATTGAGCCTAATTATATAAATATCTGTTTACAGATGGAAGTCTGTATTTTTTTCTGTTTAGAAACTGCTGTTTACAGACTTTAGTCTGTTTGTAGACTGTAGTTTCTTTAGAGACCATTGGTCAGTTTGGAGACTATTGGTCTGTTTAGAAGTTGTTTTCTGCATGGTGACTAATCTGTTTCAAAAATAGTCTATTTAGAATGTAGTCGTCTGTGAGAATTAGAGAAGAGTATAAAGGAAACCGTAGGGGGACCAAATGAGATTTCTGTAATAAAATAGGGAGAGAAGAAAGATGTCATTAAGAAAGCTGAAGATGCAAACGCAGATGTTCTATGCTGACATACAAAGCCTTTGACAGTGACTTTGGAGAAGGGATGTGGCATTGCACACCTGCTTTGGCCATGACGCTGGTTAACTTGGAGATCCCATCACATATGCATGTTGTTAATTCAAGCAGAGTTCAAAGAACCTGAGGCTGGGGCGGTGTTGACAAAGTGCCAGGGTTTGTCTGCACCAGTATTTGGCCTCTGTGACCCCTGTTTAGATTCCCTTTCCATGCTACTAAGATCAGATGGGTACTACTTGAGCATAGATCTTAAAGGGCCCATAAGAACTGTATTTTCTGTCTTTCTTTTGTCGAAGCTGCAGCTGTTGCTGGACATAATTTCCCATCATGCCAGATACAACAGTCTTTTTCTTGATTTTGCTCCTTCAGAAAGACTATTTCATTTATACGTCCATACCCAGTGCCTAGTATTTGTTTGGGCCTTAAATCCCCTTTGATATATTATGCGTTTCATTTTGCAATGGGATATTCATGCTTCGAAGAGTCCCTTGCGTTGTCAGACATTAGCATGAATAATCAAGCATAGTTTTGCTTCAGTCTGACGGTTCATTCAGGGAGCTGTGTGGTGAACACCGGAAAAAACCCGCCAGTAGAGGGGATGTTTGCCTCCATATTCTCTGATGGAAATCTCAGTGATGGTACCGTCTTCAGAGTCCTCTAGTGTCACAACAGGAGAACAACAGTCTACCATCCTTCTCTGTTTTATCAACTCTCTCACTTTTGTTTCTTGTCTGAATTTTTTCTATTGCATACCTTTTGTTTCTTTTACGTGAATAAAGACAAACTAACTATCAATAGTATGAGTATTTATTTTCAACTTCAAGGTACACAAGGAAAAAAGTGCTTTAAATATATACTTGCAGTTCAAGCTTTTCCTGGTCCGGGCATTTGTATTTTCGGTTCTGTGTTTCTCCACTTGTGGTTTTGAATATTGCACAGGGCTAATGTGTGTTAACATAATGCAAGCAGGAAGACAGAGCGGCAAAGATAAAATAGCACAGATATTCTGGGCAAAGCATATTACAAAATTGGTTTGTCTGACAAATATACTTGGTAAACCAGATATAGTGATGTTATAACTGGTTATTTTTATGCTCACATACCTCACCATAGATTCTCAGTACTTTCTCCAAGCAGATGCTAACATCACATTTACACATAAACCTATTATCAAATTTTTTGTGGAATATTGTTTGACATAAAAATGTAAAGTGCCATTTGCATTGTATGAATAACCTTTCCCATGTGCCTTAACAGTTGATTGATCTCCCACAAATTAATGGGTATTTAAGAAGTGCAAATTCTGCAAATAAATGTCAAATAGATTTTAAAAGCTTTGTTGCCTAATGTGGAATGCACAGCACTCTCTGTCATACACAGACACACATGTACTTGTGGGCACATATGCATGCACACACACACACACACACACACACACACCACATACATTCACATACTTTACATAATGTTCACAAATAATTTTTCTTGTTACCCAAGAACAGAACATTTTTGTTGGAAAATGACAAGGTTGTACAGTAGAGCAGGGAAAAAGACGTGCAAAACTAGATGAGTCATTTTATGCCCAATCCATATCCTAGCAAACTAAACAAATTTGTCCACATAGGAATGAAAATACACACTTGGGAATACCCCGAAATATTTCAACATTCATTCTAAAATCAGTCTTTATGAGGAAAGTGCTTTTAGGTGATTCCCCCAAAGTATTTATTGATAAAGGGGATTGTTTTAAAGGTGACATGATCTGTGGCCAGATAAGCAAGTTTTGATGTTCTTACTACTAACACTAACTACGCATAGAAGAGTGAGTTTCCGTTATTGTAAATTAATGCTAATTTTGCAACACAAAAACAGGGCATACAGCAATTCAAGAAACAGCATAATTCTGGAAAATGATAAAAACTAGTTTTGTTCTAAATGAAGGTGCTAATACTAAATATTGTTCTAAATATACATTTCAGATCTCAGACAATAATTACTGTAGGTATGGTAATTCAATTATGGATTCATATTTGGTATTGATTTTATGCAAAGCAACAACCAATCAATTACAAATTGATCTATGCTAAATACAGTTTGGAAAAAATGTGTGAACAACAGTATATTATGCAGCGGAGAGGCTCAGATGAAAACTTGACAGACAAAAATAGTGTAAGTATTCTGTTATCTACAGACAGGAGCAGTTATTTTTACAGTCTACAAAAGCAAATGACCATTCTGTTATATTGCACAGCTGAATGTTGCCGAGCATTAATCGAGCATTAATCTTCCCAAAGAAGAAAGATTCAAACCAGACCTGGGTTAAAATGGTTGTGTATTTGATGTGTCAGTTTAATATTGAATTTCTGGGTATGGTTTTCTTTTTAAATGTGGCCAAAATCAATTGGTCAATCTATTGAAAGTACTAAAAAGCATTTTAAAACAAAAGTTCTAGGTTTAACTGCATAAGAATTTTTGTGTCAGTTTATTTTAGTATTTTCAAATTCATGCCAATACTTTCCAAATGTATTTTAATTCATTCCAATATTCCAATAGGTACTGTATTTTAAAGTAAAAAACAACAACATCTGAATACTTACTTCAAAATGTGTGTGAAAGTCAACATACTTCAAATAATATTTGACCCCAGGTCTGATTCATATTTCTTTTATATTTTTAGTCCTTTTGAATTCACAGAAACTATCTGGAGGTTGACAACCAATACAAATATAATGCACAAACGAAACAAACTATGTCGAAACTTAATTACGTAGATAAACATTATTGCTAATTAAATAAATGTCACTTAATGTTTCTGTGTATCTTTTCTTTCCCTCTAAGAGTTTCTGAAACAGAAATCTTCCTTTGATTAAATGTCTGTCTCATCATACCGCACAGGTAATTGGTCTTAACCCCAGGTCATCACTATAGAGGTTCAGCATGTAGTCTAGTGGTTAGAGCATCTGACCAGTAACCAATAGTTTGCTAAATCAAATTCCTGAGTCAGAATGGTGGAAAAGCTTTTTTCAGGACTTGAGCAAATGGGTTAACCCTAACCCTTCTGGGCTCATCCTGTGGTACTTCTTCTATTTTGAAAGGTTTGGTTAAATGTGGAAGCCAAGTCTTGTTTATTTGTTTCAACCTGACAATGATTATGTTTCCCTTATACAGGAATTATACTTAAATAATTCTTGGTGTTCCTTTCTTATTACACTCTTAAACAGAGTTCCATAAGGGTTCTTTGTCTGTCCCTTTGGTGGAACAGTTTTTGTCGTTTCAGGAAGAACATTTTAGGGTTCCTGGTTGATGCTTTTGCCGGAAGCATACCTAGGTCCCACGCAAAACCGCAAATATTGCTACTCATAACCAGGAAGCGGTTCTCTCTGGAGCCATAAAGAGGGTTTCCCCCACAGGAAACATACTTATGAAAGAACCGTTATGGGACATTATTTTCCCTTCTGTACCCTAGTATAAAAGTCACGTCTCATAAGCAATGATCCCTCTGGATGACTGTCCTACATAGGTGTGAGTTGTGCAGCGTAGGACCAGTAGCTCATCCTCCCATGGCTCTCTCGCCATACACATAAAACATGAGACTGGCTCAAATAAAAGTCAAAAATAATGCTGACAAGGTGAAAGGACTGTATAACTAAATCCGGATCAGGTAGGGATACAGTATATGAATGCGTAATGTATCCCTGGCGGTTTTGAAGGTGCCATCCTCTTGCCTCAGATTCCTGACTCACTCTTGTATGTCAGTGGATCGAAAGTGATAGTCGTCTGGAGAATGTCAAAGTCAATCTGATTGTCCATGTCCAAAACACACAGCACATTGCTTCCGGCTGTCATTGTGTTCTTAAAGTCTACCGAAACGGAATTCCTCCTTTCCTCCTCCCTGTCTTTTCCCCTTTGTCCATCCTGCTCGTTCTCCTCCTCTCCACAGCTCAGTGCTACCTCATTTTCATAGCAGAAGATACTGGGGGAGTGCGGGGATATGAGGTGCTGGTTGGTTCTGGGGCTGGTTTGGAATACTGAGTGAGGGGAGGTGGACGAATCCGTCCGACTGGCGATCTCGCTGAGCTGCTTGGCACTGCAAATTGGTGTGGAGGGCACCTCGTAGGTGTTGTGGAAGCGAGCGTAGTCCACCTGATACCTGGTCCGGTCCTCAAAGATCACAGGCTCAAACCTATGCCCCCAGAGGATCTCCTTGGCCAAGTAGGAGCTGCGGGCCTGGGTGGTCATGGCTGTGGCCTCCACCATACCCTCCAAGATCACTACGATCTCAAAGTCGTCGGACTCCAGGTCGGCCCGGCTCAAAGTGTACAGAGGGCTGTCCTCATCAATCTCATGGACAATGACTAGGGGGGAGACCAGGAAGAGTCTGTCAATGCCCTCATCGTAGCCCACGTTAAGATCCCTCTGCTCCAGGGGGATGAACTCTCCCTCCGCCGTGACGTAGGGTCGAATGAGCTGTGCCCGCACATGGGCCTCCACGATGTGGCTCCTGCGCAGGTTACCCACCCGCCACATTAGGCAGAGCTTGCCGTCGCGCAGGGAAATCAGAGCATTTTTGGAGAACAGCAAGGTCTGGTTCCTCTTCTTAGGGCGTGCGATTTTCACCATAATCATCCCAAGCATGAAGGAGTCAATGATGCAGCCTACTATGGACTGGAGAACCACTGTGACCACCGCCACCGGGCACTCCTCAGTGACACAGCGCCACCCATAACCAATGGTTGTCTGGGTCTCAATGGAGAAGAGGAAGGCACCCACGAAGCCCTCGACGTGAAGAAGGCATGGCTGCCACTGTTTCTGCAACCCCTCGCCAACCCCAGGGCCCTTCCTTTCCAACCCTGAAGGGGAACTCGTGCCTGGGTGCTCATCAAAATCCCCGTGGGCTCTGGACGCTGCGTAGAAAATGATGCCAAAAAACAGCCAGGAGAACAGGAAGGTGGAGCAGAAAAGGAGGAGTAAGTATCTCCAGCGAATGTCCACACAGGTGGTAAAGATGTCAGCCAGGTAACGTTGGGATTTGTCCTCCATGTTGGAGAATGACACATTGCAGTGCCCATTTTTCTGGACAAAGCGACTTCTCAGCTGGCTCGATCCTTTAGTGGAGATCTTTCCATTGTAATTGTTCATGCCATGACCTTTGGCCCCTGATAGCCTGTCTCCTCCGGAGGTACCACTAGGAGAATGCAGTCGGGTGTTTGGAAAGCTATAGCCATTGTGGAGCCCGAGGGTGGAGATTTTCAGGTCCTCCTCATCCAGTGATACGGTGCTGTATCTGTTGGATTAACAAAACGGAAGGAAAGTACAGGTGAATATGAAAACCAGCCAGACACAATGCAAGAGATGGGATTGTGGTCTGAGAGAGGATGCAGAACAGGCAGGAAGCAGGTGTTAATATAGTGTACCGTAATCGTTTTGGACTGTGTTCATACCAGTGTGCCCTTTAGGGGACGCAATGTGTCCGTGCATAGCTGGCCTAAGCTGCACAGGGAAAGAGACTTAATGTATGGCGTCTGCATGAAATGCAAATAAAAACTGAATGCAATGATGGGCAAATAATTTATCCCAATATTTAATTGAAAATAGTACGGAGACAACGTGTCAAATATTGAAATGGAGACATTTTATTGTTTTTGGAAAAATACGTGCCCATTTTGAATTTGGCGCCAGCAACACGTTTCAAAAACGTTGGGACAGGGGCATGTTTACCATTGTGTTGCATCACCTCTTATTTTAACAACTCTCTGTAAGCGTTTGGGAAATGAGGATACCAATTGCTGTAGTTTTGAAAGTGAAATGTTGTCCGATTCTTGCTTAATGCAGGATTGCAGCTGCTCCTTTGCTGTATTTGTCATTTCATGTATATTATTCAGCATTAATGGTATCTTCACAGATGTGCAAGTCACCAATGCCATATACATTAATGCACCCCCATACCATCACGGATGCTGGCTTTTGCACTGTCCGCTGATAACAAGCCGGATGGTCCCTTTCCTCTTTAGCCCGGAGGATGCGGCATCAGTGATTCCCCAAAATAATCTAAAATTTTGATTATTAGATGGACAGTTTTCCACCTCGCCTCAGTCCATCTTAAATGAGCTTGGGCCCAGAGAAGGTGCTGGCGTTTCTGGATGTTGTTTATGTATGGTTTCGTCCTTGCATGATAGAGTTTTAATTTGCAATGGTTTTCAGAAGTGTTCCTGAGCCCATGCAGTGATTTCCACTACAGAATCGTGTCTGTTTTTAATGCAGTGCCACCTGAGAGCCCAATGATCACAGCCATCCAATATTGGTTTTAGCCCTAGTCCCTTGCATGCAGAGATTACTCCAGATTCTCAGAATCTTTTAATGATATTATGTACCGTAGATGATGAGATCCCCAAACTCTTTGCAATTATACGTTGTGATACGTTATTCTTGAATTGTGGCACTATTTGCCCGTACAGTCTTTCACAGAGTGGTGAACCCCTCCCCGTCCTCACTTCAGACAGACCCATCCTTTCTGTAATGATCTTTTCATACCCAATCATGTTACTGACCTGTTGCCAATTGACCTAATTAGTTCTGTGATAGTCCACCAGGTTTAGTTTTTAGCATTACACAACGTTTCCAGTCTTTTGGTGCCTCTGTCCCAGCTTTTTATAAACGTGTTGCTGGCATCAAATTCAAAATGAGCATGTTTTTCCAAGATAAAATAACATTTCTCAGCTTCAACATTTGATATGTTGTCTTGGTACTATTTCCTATAGAATTTAGAGTTTAAATGATTTGCATATCACTGCATTCTATTTTTATTTACATTTTACTCAGCGTCACAACTCTTTGGCAAACGAGGTTGTAAATGATACACTGTGGATTAGAAATGCATTACAGTCCCCTATTTGGTATCCTTGCTGAGACAGAAAATATGCTTTCTCACTTTCCTCAAGACTCTTTGACCTACCTCTGGCAGCCTGCTAATATTGATCAGACTGACCCGTCTCTCTTCTTTGGAAAGGATTATCTGGGAAGGTGAGTTGAATTTATCTTTGTGAGAGGGATTGCGGTCATCATGGATTTAGGGATTTACGGTCATCATGGATTTAGGTTATCAAGTCTCTTGATAACCTAATGTAACATTTTATATATTCAGCAGACACTCATATCCATTTCAATCAAAAGTAAAAGGTGCAAATATTTTTCATACTTTTTTCTGCATTGGTTCACAGTAGGACTTAAACCCGTAACCATGACAATGCAAGGCCCGGTGCTCTACCGGGCTGAGCCACATGGGTACATGAGTACTGGAACAGGTGTTATTTACCTATTTACAGTGTGCCACTTTTCAGGAAACTATATCCAACCATATACATATTATATTCTCAATTATTTCAGCATTTTGGTCCCACTCATTTGATATTCAAGTTGTGTACATTTTTATTTTAGTTACTTAGCATAGCTCTCTTCCAGAGGGACATAAATGAGCAATAAGGGTTATCTAGCTCAATGACAAAATATCTTCTTTTTCACCTTGCTGGCTCTGGGATTCAATCTGGCACACTACTGGTTACTGGTCAGATGCTCTAACCACTAGGCTATTCATTGGACAATGCGGGTGTAAGGTTGTCCATTTCCATGTCATTAAATGAGGAGAAGCATTATGGGCTTTGGGTACATATGGTCTTGTACAGGTGTGACAACTACTTGTCACGTGTCCTCACCTGTTGGCTCGTGCTGTTCCCATGGCACCAAGTGGTATAAGACTGTGGGAGGCTGGACTCTGCACTGGCAGGAAGTTTACTGTGAAAGATTTGGTATCGGCATGGCAACTGTCAATGGGTTCATGGACAGCATCCAGCTGAAGACCACTACAGGAAAAAAGATAAGAGACATTTTGCCAGGATTCCTATGTAGTCCCAGTACATCAATTTATCCTTTAACATTTTTGATAAGCTCTCCTCAACATTTGTAACTGATTTAGTGTGAGCATGTGTTATTGAGAGGACTATGATTTGATGAGTGCTGAGTCATACACATAAGAGCTCAGTCCTGAGGTAATATGTGTCTGTTGTTGGTTGTATGATTTGACCTCTATTTAAAAGCCAAAGTCGCAACTGTGACTTTGGCTTTTAAATAGAGCACACCTGGCTCCACCTGATGTCAAAGCTAAATAAAAGACTTCAATAAAACTAAACCATTTGGTTCTATGATGATCTTTGAATTTCCTAGCATCATGCAATGTATGAAAACAGCTTAGGATTGTTTCTACCATTATGTAATTGTCCGGTCCACAATAATAGAAATCTCTCTTATAATCCTTGCATCAAAGTATCTACAATACAAATCACTAAGCAATCCAAGATCACGGTAGTAGCTGAATCTTTATTTTCCCGAAAACATTCAAATATTTTGAATAGTCTAAGCCGTTCATCACTGTGAGACCTCGTGTTTTTCCCACAGGCTCTCCTAGGGTTCGTGTATTCGAGAGGGCGACCGCATCTGAGGACATGAAACGGAATTACCCTGGAGAGCAAACCTGTTAATTCCAGGTTTCACATTGACGACGATCGCTTTCTGGTTCCAGGAGGTTAAATGACACAGGTACAGATGCAGCACTTCAGGTGTACAGCGGAACAGCGGTGACTAACAGTGAGCCGTTTCCATAGGAACCCATCTAGTGTGACGTTTGGAAGGTGACTGTGTGGTGAAGCCAGGCGAAGTGTGCCACTAGAGACATGGTGTAGGGGGGGCAGTAAAAGCTCCTCAGGATGAATCACACAGAGGAAATGTTGAAAGAGTTGACAGTTAATAGAACATCCTAAACTAAGTTTGATGGAACTGTTGATCACCAGAGTGTAAGAAAATGTTTAATGCATAGACTTAAGTGTGGGAAGAGAGTGTCTGAATAATTCTTTTAGATTCTCAATCCTCCTTGAGGAAAACTCAGGAGGGGTGAGTGCGTGTGTGTGTGTGTGTGTGTGTGTGCACGTGCGTGCGTGTGTGTGTGTGCGCGCACGTATACTTTACTGACTATTTGCCATTCTACGACTGCAGTCTCTTTTTTGTGCAGATTTTTTAACCACAAGTTTGTACATGCTAAAAATGCTGTTGATCAAACCAATCTAAGCTCTCAGAGATTTCACAGAATAGATAATAAGTCTACATAACACTGTTATAAAATATATTACCACTCCAACTATACAACAAGAGGAAAAAGTCAAAGCATTTCTTTCTTCTGTGAGCCACAGTCGAATGTTCACGGAACAGTCCAGAATAATCCGTTACTCCTTATTTGTAGCAGATAAGTGTGTCACGTTCAGGTGTTATGGAACCGTCTCTGCCTGTGTGTGCTTAGGGTAGTGTCCCAATTAGCGCTGGTCAACAGCAGCCCCCTGCTAAGCAATGACTGATCAATTCCAGTCATTACCATCATTACATGCATGGCTTCAAATGAGGGCTGCATTGAAACGGCGAGTGTTACATAATGAAGGTCAACAGAGATCTATGTACAATTTGCGGCTAAATGGGGTGAATCCTGTGGCTCGATAATTTTATTCCCCATTTGTGCTGTACTCTTTTTTTCAGATGTATGAATATTATTTTTGAAATGCGCTGAGAGTTCTAATTATGTGATACGTTTGGGCTGTTATTGACTTGGTAAATTGAAAATTATAATGATATTTTCATTGTTGCTCCTTGTTTATCAGAAAGAAAAATCAGATTTACTGCCAGGTACTTCTGGTAAATATCACCTGGCCATGTACATTTGTCAATGAGATTGTCTGTTTCAATAATAACATGAACTTAAATGTCAATTCCATGAATTTCAGTGCACTTTTTTTATCACTCTCTACAGTATGCCCAACTCTTCTGTTTATTGTTGTTGTGTTTTAGGCTACTCTACAGATGTATTCCTTATCAACATTTTCTTCTGTATGCTTTTACAGTATATTTGACAAAACATAAAAGGTATTCTGAAGTATTCTGTAAACCAGGGCTCTACCACTCTCAGTTTGTTATGTAGACTACATAAGCAGCAGGTCTATTAGTCATAAAAGCAGATGACTGAGGCCTGATGCCATTGAGGTGAAGGTTGAATTGTATAAAAGATACTGGTTTGCTCTTTCCCTAGAATACAGCTGTTTCCTTGAATTATGATTATGGAGCTCTAGATTTATGGAAGGATAAACTCTAATAGGGAATGATAGTTTATGCAAATGTATTGATTATTCTGAAGTACCTTATAAGAGGTATACAACTAACCTCAAATTCATAATCACATTCATAAAATCACATTTCTCTCACATATTGTAATTTCCATACTAATATCAACACAGTTTTTTTCTTCATCTCTATTCAGTCAAGGGGATCCATAGTAACAGAGAAAATGCATCAGATCCAGGAACCATCTGAAATGGTTTTTAGTTCAAAAACAGGCTTCATTTATGGTATGTCATCTTTCTGAAAATCATTTGTCTATAGTCTGTGAATTAATAATTTATTATATATTTTTCACCTGTCAAATGTAAAGTTCTTGAATCACTTTTCCCATCACAAATATCATTGGACATTGTATATCCATTTTAGATAATGATTAACATGGTAATATATAAACATGCCAGGCTTACTCACCTTAAAACCAAACGTTACTTAGTTTTGCAGTTTGCTTGTTGTCCACTTCTGAATTTTAACCTCAATTACAAGTACGAGAATCCATGCACTTTTTAGAAGGATGTGTAGCAACAGAGAGTTGGGTGCCTTGTTTTTCGTAAATTGATCAGTTGTATTCTATTCTGTTCTGCTGTTCCATTATATTCTGTTTCCACTTGCTTTCATTGCACTTTCTTATTCCCTTTAACATCAATCACATCTTTTTCTTCTTATTTTCTTCTTTTAATCCTTTGTTGTCCTCTGCCACCTCTGTGCCGACTCCTGTCTCGTGTGATCCACTCTGTGTGCTGTCCTCTGCACGCTGGTGTACTGGAGTCTCCAAGTGCTGTGTCAATCTCCTCTCGCGCGTGGGTTCGAGAGGGAGGAGGGGGAGAGGGGGTGCTTGTCAGTTTCAATATGTCTCCTTCTGTCTATACACAGTATATGTGGAGGCGTTCAATAACGCGTCGCCATCTAAGTGAGATAAGATTTTACTGATGACAGCATCATGCATCTACGTATTATTGGAATAATAATGCTGAAATAAATGTGTGGTAGTTGTAGGAAGATTGGAAGGTATGGAGGTATTAAAAGTTATCAAAGATTGTACAACATTTGAATATCACTAACAAGCTACATTGACTGCATTTTGCCACTAAATCAATTACTGAACTCTGAAAGACCTCAGGTTATAGTAATATATCCACTCACAACGAATCTCAGGCTGGCTTTCAGTCCCATATATCACAGTTAATTGATATGCTACATAGTCTCTGACCACACTAAAACACCCCTAACCTACACCCCTAAAGCAGTCTGCCAGACCCATGGTTCACTTGAAGAGACCCGTGCTACTGTTCACTGCTTTATGTAAAACAACACTTCATAAATTCAAGTACTGTGAAGTTGTTCTGTTTCTTTTTCTTTTGCATTGTATCTGGGAAAACAATGAGCACAGTTGCTCTGCATCCGTCTGGAATCTTATCAGCTCTATGACACTGGTTCTCAAATTTTGGTACATGTACCACTGGTAAGACTCGGTGCTCCCTTTAGTGGATATATATTCAGTGAAATATTTTCTGAGGTGGTACGTGCTGTAAAAGGTTTGAGAACCACTGCCCTTTGACATAGTGTATATTGTGTATGGAATTACATGAGCTGTTATTGTAAAAACTGAGGTTTCTATTGACATTTAATCATAACTTTACTTGTTTTTGCTGTAATTTTGAAAACACAAAATGTACTTAACAACTAAACTCAAGTTAAGAAAACTCAAAAACTTTTGCCAGTGCAGTCGATTTGATGGATTGGGTATGGATGGAGCCAAATAGTTTCTAGGAAAACACTTTTATTTTAAAATCCTCTCTCTCCCCTTTCTCTTCTTCTTAATTATGTTGTGGATGGCACTTCCTTTCACTATGCTCTTCTCTTGAATATTACTGGGAATCTATCCATTTGACATGCTCAGAGAAGAGAAGTGAGGGGGTGGACTGAGATTTAACTGAGGAGTCTGGCAGAGAAGAGCAATGGATAGAAGTAGTGAGGCAAGAAAAGCTTAGAGAAAAGGTACATTTTAGACATTAAGCAGACACTCTTATTCAGATTGACTTTCAAGTGCTATTATGGTTACCTGTGTTGCTGAAGGATAAAACCACTGTTTTTTGCCTTTACCTATTTTGGGATTTGAACTAACCTTTCTGTTATTAGTCAAACATACTGTAGATCCTGAAAATAATGTTAAAAAGTGCTGGCACTGTCCTTTAAGGAGTTAATGTTGCAGTGTATTCCCCATTCAATGTAGCTGACCACTTATTCAGCTGATACTGTATACTGTGGTGAAGGAAGGTGTGCCTATCAAAAGGTTATGGGGACTAATCTGACACCCAGGGCTGATTACTGGCTAATAATACTCACACATGGAGTCATCTTGTGGTCATCTTGTAGTCACTCTGTCTAGTCACTTTATCTGACAGGTGTATAAATGCCAGAAGAACATGCACATCTATTAAAAAGATAATTGGTCATATATGCATCTGTCATGATCTCTGGCTGCCAGAAAGACAATAGAGTGTCAGAGTAAACATCTAAATGGGTTTTCCATGTGCTGTGCTGCTTTAGATTATGTTTTTGTTTTCACTATGACATCTTTATTTAATCAGAATCAGTCTTTTTTATTGGACACATCAGGTTTATAGTTATCAATTCCCAGAGTTGTGGAGGAACGGATTACAAGTAAAAACAGTAACAGTAACTGTAATCCGTTACATTACCAACTAAAATATTGTAATCGGATTACCGATACTTTTGAAAAAATTTATGATTACTTTTGGATTACTTCAATTGAAAAATAATAGGTGCGCGAAATAATTATGACATGCTGCATGTTTGATTTTTTTATTTAATGGTTTAAAAACATTATTTGCAACACAATAACAATTGCGTGCGTGATCATCATGCGCGCAAATGTGGGAGCGCGCATAACCAGATTAGTGACCGATTTAGTTATCTACTATCAACGCATCTTTCTCAGAACAATGATAAGCGATAGGTCTACCTGGTGTTATATCTTTTTCAAGTTTCAAGGTTTATTTGTCAAATACTCCGAACAAAACAGCCAGGAAGAATTGCCCTGAACAACTCAGACAGGAATTGTTTAGAAGATTAGGCAACTATTTGTTAGATAGGCTAGCTGTAAAATGGCGCTGCCTTCAAGATAAAACATATGGAATTTATCACGATATTTGAGGAGAAAAGGTATGATGGGAAGCGCTGCCAAAGGTTGATGATTTGCATTTGATGTAGCCACCTCAACTGCGTCCATGATTCTGCTTGCTTTGCATCTCAGAAAATTGCGTTCATTGGTTATCATTGGTTGCAAAGTAATCAGATTTCGTTACTGAGTTTGAGTAATCAAGAAGTTAGGTTACTGATTAGAAATGGGGACAGGGAACTTGTAACTGTAACGGATTACATTTCAAAAGTAACCTACCCAGCCCTGTTAATTCCATATGTTGGTTTGGAGGAAATTATGCATGTACTGAAAAAACTAAATTAAAAGTTAAAAATGTTACGGAATTACTGCAAAAATAGGTGACGCCCAAGTTGCATTGGTTAAATCCAGTAGAATCAGGTGGGTAAATAATTGGAGACCAAATGATCCAATCAAAGTAGGGATTATTAGAAAATAGTTTGGGTGGGAATCTGATAAATGGAGACAAGAAACCAGGTAAGTTTGGTGTTTACACATACAGGTGAATTCAAAACATACCATGCCTAGAGGAAAGAAGATTGCAGAGTGAGAGGTCATCCTCAGGAAGACCACACAACCATCTCATAAATGTTTGAGTTCTATCACTCCACTGTGAGGCAAATAATTTACAAATGGAGAGCATTTAACAATAATAATAATAAATCTGGTAAGTGCCAACCCAAACATAACATCCCAAGAGCATGGCGGTGGGAATGTCAGGATCTGGGCTGCTTCTGCTCCTCTGCACCTGGTCAAATACACATCATTGAGGGAAACATGAATTCTTAGGTATACCAGGAGATCATTGAACAGAACATCAGGCCATCAGTCAAGAAGCTAAGGCTGGGCTGAAAATTGGTTTTCCAACAAGACGACGACCCACAGTATTATATTCCTGTTCTTATCTGACAGGAGTGGTGTTCTGGTACTGAGCCCATCCATATCAAGGTTCAAAATGAGTGGTCATTAAAGTATTTGTGGCATTTCCATCAGCTCTGACCTCATTATCAAGGCTTATTTCACCCTCAGAACTTCTGCTCACTGGATGTTTTTCATTGCATCACATCTCTGTATAAGAGATTTTAGAGTGTGCAAATCCCAGGTGGTTAGTGGTTTCTGAGATGCTGGATCTACCATGTGGTTCAGAACTCACTGTTAGACTATCAAAACAATTAGTAGTGGATTAGGACTAGAGTGACCAGACATCCTGGTTGTCCCGGGACAGTCCCGTATTTCAGTCCGTTTTCAGGTGTCCCGACTTATTTAGAAAAAAATCACGTTTTGTCCCGTGTTTTCACATGATCCTGTTATTTTATTGGTCCGACCTGCTGCCCATTCGAATGTCATAGGTTGTCATGATGACTGTCCCATATTTCACTCTATTGAATCTAGTCACCCTATTTAGGACATGGACACAATATTAATTAGAAAGAGGGGAAAAAATACAATATGTGAGGTTTAATTCAATGTACTCCAGGGGCCAGTTACCCATGGTTCATGAACCGCATGCAGCTCTTATACCAGATCCTTGCAGCTGCCTTGCTACTTTAATTAAACCCAGAAATCTATTCTTTACCTATTACTTTATTAATTTGGGATTGTTGTCAACTAGCCTGTGTGCCAGATAGTTAGTGTAACTACAAAATTCTTCAGCTGGCTGGTGCAGAGAGCAAATCAAACACATCTATAGACCTTTTGCTGGCAAATCCCATTAGATTAGCAGATCTCAAACCACTACTTGGGACTGGCAGACGTTTCACATTTCTGTTTTGTCCCTGAACTATATCATCTGATCCACCTATTTAAGTGGTTGATAGTTTGTTTACAAGTTGAATCAGGTGTGCTAGCCAACATCGGATTGATGCTGGCTAGCACACTGAGGTTAGTTTCGAAATAGTACGGTTACACATTCAGGCTTGTTTCGAAAGAACGCTTCATTGCTCGAAGCTTTCCAACACAGTGCACAGCAGGGACATCTGCTGGACAAAATATAATATGACATGTTTGATTAAGACTATTGTATATAACCCAGAGTGGTACATATTTTTGTGGGGTTTGTGGCCACCAGTCCTTTCCTCAGTCTTTATTGGTAAATTCAAAGTAATGGTAAGGATGAATGAATAATAAAGACCCCTGAAAAGACTAAGCTCAATAAAAAAGGAATTTGCAGAAACAGCCGGCTGAATTCAAACTGGCGCTAGCATACTATTTCCTATTGCAACCATACACAGCTTCTGTTCTTCGGCAGTGATGTCATCGAGGTGAGCGTGAACTTCAACCTCAACAAGCTATGTCAAGATAGGTTGCTTCACCTAGCTGGCCCATTTTCGTCGGTGGACATCAGAATAATATTTGTAATCGTGGAAAATGATGTGGTCATAAGAAAGGTACAAGGGACGTGGGAGTGGAGACTTGAGGTTTCACTCGTTGCCATATCTGTAAGGTCTGTTCACAGTTCCATCTCAACAACATCACCAGGATGACATAAAGATCCCAAGATCCTCCAGATCCCAATCACAATGAATGCAGCACTCCTCCCAGCTCCCAATCACTGAAATACTAAGAGTTGGTGATAGCTTTCTAACGTTCTTTGATCTTAGTATGCCTTCCGTGTTTACTCCCGGGGTTTTTGGTTTGAAATATACAGATGCTGGTCATAAAATTAGAATATCATCAAAAAGTTGATTTATTTCAGTAATTCCATTCAAAAAGTGAAACTTGTATAATGTATACATTCATTCCACACAGACTGATATATTTCAAGTGTTTATTTCTTTTAATTTTGATGATTATAACTGACAACTAATGAAAACCCCAAATTCAGTATCTCAGAAAATTAGAATA